>AWOL01S0041845.1:5277-25664 GCA_000715115.1 Nicotiana otophora | reverse complement strand
TATATATATTGAGTGCTATTAGTTGTAGTTTGAAAGCATAAGATGATATTTTGGAAATGCGATCAGATTTAAAAGATAGAGGGATATGAATTATTTGAATTTGAGATGAGGATTTGTTTTTTGAAATAAGATAAGAAAGATCATATTGTGGAATAAAAGTTACTATTGAAATATTTTCTTAACTTTTCGCTCTATTAAAATGAGTGTGTAGAAATGAATATTAAAATGAAACAAGCTAACGAAAAATCATATGACAATGTAATAATATTAAGCATTGAATAATATAATATTAACAATAAGAAACAAATAGAGAAAAAGATTTAAGAAAAACATATCGTAAAAAAAAGGATAAAATTTATTTAAATTTGAGATGAGAAACGTTTTTTAACTACTGTGGTAAAAAGGACCATGTTGTAGATAAGGATCGCATAATTCAAGTATAATTGAAAATAAAATTAAAGATATTTAATAATGAAAATAAATTAGGGATAATATGAGGATATTTATATAAAAACAATAGTTTAAAAAATAAAATAAAATAAATATACGATACTTAAAAATATTATTGATAAATTTAAATAATTTAAGAATTTCAAGCAATATTTTTGAAACAAATAAATATTTATTTCAAGATTAAGCCAATTACATATCTATCTACATTATATTAAAGACTAGTTCTGACTACTAATATTAGATAAAGTGGCAAGTTAATGAAAAGCCTCATAAAGCGTGATAATACTATATATTATATAACATTGTAACAAAATTAAGAAAAATAATTGAAAATTCGGTATTAAAAATGGAAGGAAAAGACTATTTGAACATGAGATTAGAAATTTCTTAAAATTATGATGAGAACGCTAATCGTAAACTAGAAACATGAATTTTGGTCTTCCTTTCACCTATCATTGACTGCTTTTCGATCATGTTTGAGCTTAATTATGAAGATTTTGTACTTATTATGTAATTTGTATGTTCAGGACTTAAATTCGAGCTAAAACGGAATATTGAGCTTTGAAGTATGAGTAACAACCCAAATAATCATCTAAGATCATGTATGGGGTTCGAAAACCAACTACGCATACGAAAATTTGAAAAACATAATGAGTGTTGACGAAAGTAATGAAATAGTGCTATATAGAGCATAGTATAGGGTGAGGTATTTGTGCAAAATTTTGTCAGAGAGTTCAAAAGTTGAAAAAGTCAGCATTTGGAGATTTGTACTAGCGCTACACATAGTGCTATATCATGACATGAAACAACATTATTGGTGGCAGATGATGAAGAAAAATATTTTTGGGCATATTTTGTGGTGTTTAAATTGTCTGCAAGTCAAGTATGAGCATCAGAAACCAAGTGATTTGCTTCAGAGGTTCGTCCTACTATGATGTTGTACGCGGTGTCTTGGTCCATGATGTGAAATGTTGTTTCCAGAGTTACGCCGTCGGTCAAAACGGGGAGAGTAATTTCCCCGGACATCCATTCAACTGCATTGTAGCAGAGGGCGTA
Organism: Nicotiana otophora; assembly: GCA_000715115.1. Lineage (NCBI taxonomy): Eukaryota > Viridiplantae > Streptophyta > Magnoliopsida > Solanales > Solanaceae > Nicotiana > Nicotiana otophora. The sequence continues at coordinate 24,155 of AWOL01S0041845.1, read as the reverse complement.
ACATTAGTATAATTTTCTGTCAGGTTTTGCCACTTCATCTTATTAAGGGTATTTTGATCCAGGTTCACCCATACTTGGTATAAATACACTGTAAACACAATATTTGAAGGAGGATTCGACCTAGGAGAGTTTTGGAGAGCTACAATGACTTGAAGATACAAAAGTTTCTCGATTCTCTTGCCAACATCGGTACAAAATGGGAGTTTGTATCAATTCATCGTCTTTGATTTTTTTTATTTCTTTAAACTTATTTTTGATGAATTTCTCCACCGTTATAGAGTAGTTTACTTTAGGATTTTACAAATATGGTATTTTGAGTATTGTTTGTGGATTTAACTCCAGTTTAATTGCATGAACTCGTTTATGGAGCTTTGAATTGATTGCAAATTTGTTCACCGATTTATTTAATTGAAAGAGGAATATTTTGGTGATTATTTTGCATTATTTTATTTGGTTTAATTTATTGATTCTTCTAAATAATCGAAAGAGCTTGTTGAATTATTGATTAAATCATATTAGGAGAATATTCGAGAGACGTTTTACTAAAGATTAGTCCATTAACGTATTTTATATATTTTCACAGTGCTTCATATTAGTTTATCTCGTAGAGTTTAAATTTAATCGAGAGAGGAATCTTGACCTACGATTAAACTAATTATCGAGTGAATTCGTGAGAAAATCATTAGAACATTAGACGTGAATTTAAACAGAGTTATATACGGAATAAATATCTTGCACCTATCATGTCGCGACCCTTATTTCTCATATTGATAACAAATCGTTTTAGCTCATTTCTCTAGTTCCCTGTGATCGAATTTGCTTAGTAATAATTTTAGTTTGATAATTGTAGTCATTAATCAATTCAATTCAAACTTGTGTTTCATCCTGAATAGCAATAATCAATAAATTTATTTAATCTTATTTAAACCAATTCTTGTTATGACGATAATTTACTATACTATTTTTTATTAGCGAGTTTCAGTTTTATACACTGGTTTTGCGCTTGTCAAATTTTAGTGATGTTGCAGAGATTAGCAATTAATAGTGTCTAAAATAATTTTTGATGCTAATTTAGGAGCCAATTTTTAATTTATGTTACTCACGTGAATTCTCATTTTATCGCATGTAACGGGTTACGTTGTTTAGTGTATGACTCGATCCTCTTCTAAAGAATTGATTCTATACAACTCAGAGTTAAACATGCACATGCGATAATTGAGGAAAGAGAAAGAACACAACGGCAAATTCTTGGGATATACTTCAACCCAAGAAGACATGATAAAACCTCCCAGACTTCCTATGGACTTGATTGCAAGAGAAGCAACCTATCAGACAAAAACAACTAAATGGGCAGCTGAAGAAGCATTTCTTAAGGTGATGAAACTATGAATGGAGAGGAAGGTCGAGGAATAAACCTTAACCAGACTGCAGTCGAGGACGAATTTGAAAAGAATGTGCCCAGGCATGATGAGACTTCCTTCAATTGCAGCTAACAATAATAGTGCTTTCGGAGGCAAATCCAACGAAGATCTAAATATTCACTTGATGGTAGTTTGATGAGATTATGAATACCTTCTAGAACAATGGGGTACCAAAAAATGCTATCTACTTATGGACATTTTCGTTTTCATTGAAAGATGATTCTAAGCACCGGTTACAGAGTTTTCCAACTAGGTCAATTCAAACTTGGGAAGATATGACGAAGAAGTTCCTTGACAAATATTTTTCGACTGCAAAGACTGGAAAATTCTGAAGAGAGATCCACAACTTTGAGCAAAAGGATATGGAAAAAGTGTTTGAAATGTGGGAAAGGTTTAAAGATACTGTTAGAAGATGTCAGCATAACAGAGTTGAATTGTGGATGCAACTTCAAAATTTTTGGGATGGGCTGAGACCCTCTGCCAGGAAGACTCTAAATAATGCAGTTGGAGGTTCTCTTATGAAGAAAACACCTGAGGAGATTGTTGCAATTCTGAATGAGCTATCGGAAGATGCAAATCAATGGTCTGTAGATGTCACGCCCCAAAACCGAGGAGCGCGGCCGACGCTCAACCTAGTGAACCTGACCGAGCAAGCCTATTAGATTTTATTCTACCCCAACTCATCCACGAATAGAGGTAATACAGATTATCATTAATTAGACAAAAATGTGTTCATGTATACAATACCAATTCATTTCTAATAGTTTCATCATTTTTAAAGTCTCAAATGGACAAGTAATACAACCACAATATAACATAGTTTGTCTTTCCCCAACACCAATACACAACCCACAATATGTCTATGGAGCCTCTATAGATAAAGAAGAGTATAATGATAATACCGGCAACAAGGCCCCAGCTATACCTCAAAAATCGAATACACAAAGTACAAAATATACATGACCCCGGAATGAAGTGGGGCTCACTAAGTCAGCTAGGAAGAAGGTGTACTGCTATCACTGATCAATATCTCCTGTTGTGGAACCACCTGCATCCATTTAAAGATGCAGTGTCCTCGGCAAAAAGGACGTTAGTACCGTCAAATAGCACTAGTATGTATAACTAAACAGTCTCTCAATAGAATGATAAATAATACAAACAAAATTATCATAATATCAATGAAAGCCTTAATTAACATCAAACCTCAATTTAGGATCAAGACATTGTTCAAAAATATTTTCACATCTCACATTGGTAGATTTTTAGTATCGATATACCATTGTCCACAATACTATTATTCACAATNATATCTCATATTGGGAGATTTTTAATATCGATATACCATTATTCACAATACCATTATTCACAAAACCAGTACCACCGTACTCTTAACACGGAGTCCGATCACGACCCGATCTGCTAGGCTATCTCATTAGAGACATCAACCATAATTTCTCTCAATATCAATACCACCGTCTTTAACACGGAGTCCGATCACGACCAGATCGGCTAGGCTATCCATTAGGGACATCAACCGCAATTACCATTTTAATTACAATTTCCAGCACAATCACCACCATGTGTACGTCATGGTGTCCGATCAAGACCTGATCGGCTAGTCTGTCTTAATCGAGACATCAACGTTTTTATATCAATCATCGCATTTCATATTACTTTCACATCTTTTCATTTTATTGGCACCAATGGCCATAATTATAAGATCAATCTTGGCATGTTGGCCATATTCAGTATTTCCTGCTCATCTTTTCAATTTCAAATATTATCATCATCATCAACAACAAGTACAATTCAAATCAAGGTGTGTAGTACTCATATGAGCAATTTAGAGTCTAAAGCACATAGAGATATTTCACAAAATTTGGTATAATAGCCTTCGTTTGAACTTGACTTGAAGTCGAATCATTATTAATGCAGAACCATATTTTAACACATCCTCAATTGATAACATAACATGAATAAAGCATTTGAGATACTTGTCGAATATATATATATATATATCGTTCAACCCAATCTTACTCGGAATAGCTAATTTTATAATGAACCACTCGGGACTTACATATTTTTCATGAATATCATGTGATTCAATTCTAGGAGAAGAGTTTAGCCAACATACCTCAATTGAGCTTCCTTAAACTCTAAAACGTTCCGGAATTCTTAGCAACTTCAATCTATTGTAGAAATATAACAAATTGAATAAAAGTTTGGAAGATGATCATGGTTGTAGCTCACTTGAGCATTCTATCAAACATTAGGTGTGCATAAGGTTTCAATGTCCTTTTTATGAAGGATTCCATCATCTCACAACCCAATCTTTACCATTTTTAGCTCAACAATCTTCTTACACCCTTTGATAACACATGCATGTAAAATAAACAACTCTCATGCCCAAACATTATCTTGCTAGTTACCCATTTTCAGAAGATTTCGAAATTAGGGTTTAGGGTGTAGAATCTTACCTCTAGGATGAAGACCTAGTGATCTTCCCTTCTTAATCTTCTAAAACTTGAGCAAGAATTGAAGAAAAATTATTGAAGAATATCTTCTCACTCTAGGGCACTCTCTCTCACTCTAAAATATCATATTATGTCTCAAAAATATCCCAAAGAGTGTATTTAACGAAAGAGGGCCGAGTTTTAAAAATACAAAAATGGAGCTCCGGAACAAGGTATGCGTTCTCATATGCGATCGCATAATCGATATGTGGACCGCATATCAGTCGCATAGTTGGTTACAAAATAGCCAAAAGAACTGTCTATGGGGTCACTATGCGGTCCGCATAACTATTATGTGGTCGCACAATGCATCGCATAACAGTTATGCGGTCGCATAGTCGATCGCATATTTGCTTCCAACTGACCCAATTAACCGCCTCACTCTGCGGCCATTAGGCGGTCCGCAGAGTGATTCTGCGGTCGCATAATGGACCGCAAAAATACAATTTTATGCCAAAAAGTTTCTTTTACTTTCCGGTGCATTGTTCAACCCAAAAAGTCTGAGCCTAGTCCGGCACCATGAAATATTATTTTCTTTGCATATTTTACCGGGATTTACACTTAAGTACTTCAATATTTTCCGGGGTGTTACATTCTCCCCCACTTAGGATCATTCGTCCTCGAATGAGGGTAAAATTCCGCCATTAGCATCTTATGCGACTCAGTTTGTTTCATACCACATTCAAGAAGCCCCAAATTTGACTAACTCCAAAATTTTCCAATAATTTCGCCAGAGTTTCCCTTGTAACTAGGCCTATCCACCTGTCAGAGAGTCCCAAAAACACATCCTAATAACATATACATATTCCAACGATGTAACATAATACAAAACAACACCAAATAATATATATCCAGAAAGGAACACCCTTAATGCCAATTGTTCACATGATACAAAATTCATAAAAAGTAAGTTTTATAATTTTCCTAGATCACAACTTAAAATATATGGTCATTCAAACAAATAAGGATACTTTTTCTTCATTTATTCCTCGCCCTCCCAAGTAGCCTCTTCAACCTGTTGGTTTTGCCACAACACTTTCACGGAGGCTATTTCTTTATTTCTCAATTTTTGGACTTGTCGAAATAATAGAAACCGGAATCTCTTCGTAAATCAATTTTGCATTTACCCCAATAGTCTCAACCGGAACAGTGAGTGTCGGGTCTCTAACTACTTTCTTCAACATAGACACATGAAACACCGGGTGTACTAATGACATCTCAGGTGGTAGCTCAAGCTTGTATGCCACCTCACAGTTCCTCTGAATGATGTTGTACGGTCCGACATACCTCGAACTCAATTTCCCTTTCTTACCAAATCGCATTACACCCTTCATGGGGGAAATTTTCAAGAATACCCAATCATCTTCTTTGAACTCCAAATCCCTACGACAAACATCCGAATATGATTTTTGACGACTCTGAGCAGTCTTCAACCGCTCCTTAATGATTTTAAATTTTTCCATAGCCTGATGCACGAGGTCTGGACCTATCAACTCTGCTACCCAATTTCGAACCACCTAATGGGAGATCTACATCTCCTACCATATAAAGCCTCGAACGGTGACATCTGAATGCTAGCATGATAGCTATTATTGTATGCAAATTCTATAAGTGGTAAATGATCATCCCAGCTACCTTTGATGTCTAGCACACAAGCACGCAACATATCCTCAAGCGTTTGAATAGTCCGCTCTGCCTGCCCGTCAGTCTGCGGGTGAAAGGTTGTACTAAGATTCACCTGAGTACCCAAACCTTACTGATAGTTCTTCCAAAAGTTAGCAGTGAATTTTTCTCCCCGATCGGAAATGATGGAAACTGGGGTGCCATGCAACCTGACTATTGCTTTGATATACAACTGAGCATACTGCTCCGCTGTGTCGGTAGACTTAACCGGCAAAAAGTGTGCTGACTTCATGAGTCTGTCTATAATCACCCAAATTGAGTCAAACTTGTGTGGAGTACACGATAATCCTACCACAAAGTCCATATTAATTATTTCCCATTTCCACATTGGAATTTCTATGTTTTGTGCCAACCCACCGGGCCTTTGGTGTTCGGCCTTCACTTGCTGACAATTCGGACATCTTGCCACAAAGTCTGCCACATTCCTCTTCATATCATTCCACCAATAAACTCCCTTAATATCATGATACATGTTTTGTAGAACCTTGATGTACTGAATACCTAGAAGTGTGAGCTTCAGTGAAAATTCTTTCACCGAGACCATCCACATTTGGAACACATGTATTAGAGAAATTGAACCACAAATCATGTGTAGACTACGTGTTGGCATTATAAAGACCCACACACGTCGTGTACATATTGAATTATCTGCTAAATTACTATTTTGTACTGAGTCATAGTTTATTTGTATATTACATCTTAGTCTTCATTGTTCATTTTTGATGCATCATATCATTGTTGTCTGGGCTGCTTATTATGATTTCTCAGAGACGAGAGACTGTAGAGCTTGATGACTGAGTGAGGCAGAGGGCCTGATTGTGAGGTATTATACTATAGCACGTGAGTTGTCCGTGTAACACGTGAGTTATCCGTACGGATCCAGATGTTATACTATAGCACGTGAGTTGTTCGTGTAGCACATGAGTTGTTCGTACAACACGTGAGTTGTCCGTACGGATCCAGATATTATATTATAGCACGTGAGTTATCCGTACGGATCCATATATTATATTATAGTGCTTGGGCTAAAGGATCTCCTCTGGAGTCTGTACACACCCCCAGTGACCGCAGGTACCTACTGAGTGCGAGTGCCGAGAGCCGAGTGCTGAGTGAATGGGAGGGCTGAGTGACTGTGGCCCTAAGAGGATGTATTTGATTTCATATTTGTTGCACTTAGCTGCCATGTATCACTATCTTGTAAATTTCTGAAAGTTATTACACTCCGTTTCAGTTGAACTTGATATCAAATTACTATTTTGGCCTTATTTGTCGAACTTGAAAGCATGCCTACCTTCCTATGTTAAAATCACTGTAATTGAACTATAACTGTAAAGCTCGTCACTACTTTCAGTTCTTCATTTAGTCTTGTTACTTACTGAGTTGGTTGTACTCACGCTACACCCTACACTTTGTGTGCAGATTTCGGTATTTTTGGACACGGTGGGTATTGATTTCCATGCACAGTTGATCTTTTGGAGATTTCGAGGTAGCTGCCGGCGTTTCGCAGACCTTGTCTCTCCTTTCCTACCTTTTCGCTTATTGTATTTAGTTTCAGACTATATTAGACAGTGTTGTTTTCAGACTTGTGATGTATAGATGCTCATGTACTCAGTGACACCCCGATGTTGGGAATTTCCGCCTTGTATTTTAGATTTTCTATCTTGTTTATGAGAAGTTGTTATCATTTAAACTATTTTATATCCATTTTCTGTTAAGTGTTGGAGTTATTTCATAAATGTCAGCTTGCCTAGTACCATGATAGGCGCCATCACGGCAAGTTAGAATTTTGGGTCATGACATGAGTACACCACAACAGTACCCAGTAAGTGCTAAGCCTAACCTCGGTAGAGTAGTGAGGAGGTCAGGTTAGGGCCCTACTTGTAACGACCCGACCGATTGATTTGATCTCTAGCGCATCATTCGGTGATTTGAGGTCATGAGTAGCTTCACTTCGGGTATTATGACTTGTACGTGTGGTCGGAACTGAAATTCGGGAAATTCAAAGTTGATTTGGAGAGAAAATTCTAATTTCGGAAGCTTTAAGTTGGAAGAATTGACTAAGGTTTAACTTTTGAGTAAACGACCTCGGAATCAGAATTTGAAAGTTCCAACAGGTTCGTATGATGATTTTGGACTTGGGCGTATATCCGGATCGGGTTTTGGATGAACATGGAGCATTTTGGCACCTATTGTGGAAAGTTGATATTTTGGAAGGATTTCATAAATTTTAGTTGAAGTGTATTTTAATGTTATTGATGTCCGTTTGGGATTCTGAGTCTGGGAATAGCTCCGCATGGTGATCATAGTCTTAGGAGCACGTCCGGATGTAGATTTGGAGGTCCGTAGGTCATTTTGGGGTCTTTTGGAGAAAGTTGGAATTTGAAGGTTTTTGGGAAGTTTGACCGGGAGTGGACTTTTTGATATCAGGGTTAGATTCCGATTCCGGAAGTTGGAGTAGGTCTGTAATGTCGAATGTGACGTGTGTGCGAAATTTGAGGATAATCGGACGTAATTTGATAGGTTTCGGCATCGAATGTGGAAGTTCGAATTTCTAAACTTCATTAAGCTCGAATTGGAGTGCGATACATGATTTCGATATTGTTTGATGGGATTTAAGGCCTCGAGCAGGTCCGTGTTATGTTTTGGGATTGGTTTGGATGATTGGATGGGGTCCTGGGGGCCTCGGGTGTGTTTTGCAATGGTATCAGATCAAATCGAGTTGTTTTGGAACTGCTGTTGCTGGTTCTGGTTTTGTCCTTCACGAATGCGAAGGGAGTCCCGCGTTCGCGAAGAGGAATTTTGGGGCTGCTGGGAATTGGCCTTCGCTAACACGAGGCAGTTACCGCGAACGCAAGGCAGAAGCTGGGCAAACCTTCGCGAACGCGACACATGGGTCGAGAACACGAAGAAGGAAGAGGAATGGGGGACCTGGAGTCATTTAGCCTTCGCAAACGCAAAGCAGTAGGGCCTGAAGGCATCGCGAACGTGAGGTTTTGGCCGCAAACGTGAAGAAGGGGCGACTGTGCTGTGCAGAATGTTTTAAAAAGCGGGATTTATCCCATTTCACTCATTTCTCTCTTGGTTGGGCGATATTTGGAGCTTTTGAAGAGGAGATGTTCATTATGTATGTCAAGGTAAGTGATACCCACCTATTCCAAGTTAAATACTTGGATTATATATAGATTTTAACATGGAAATGCATGGAAATTTAGTGAAAATTTGGGATTTTGGTAGAAAACTACTTTTGGATTTTGACCACAAATTTGGGCATGGAATTGAGAATAAATCATATATTCGAGTTCATGATGTTATGGATAATATTTATCTTAATTTCCGGAATCCGGACACGAGGGCACGGGGGTAATTTTAGGAATGCGTCAATTTGGGTTGGAAAATCACTTTAATAGTTAGAATGTGAACTCTTGAGCATGTATTGACTATTTTATATAACATTTGTCTAGCTTCGGGTCGTTTGGCACAGAGTTGAGGATTTAAAGCACTATTTTGGACCGGAAAGTAAGCTTTGAGACGAGGTAAGTCTCATGTCTAACTCTGTGAGGGGGGAAACTACCCCTAGGTGATATATTTAATATGTGAAACTTATTGTGGGGACTACGTACGTATGAGGTGACGAGAGTCCGTGCGTAGTTAGATCCGTGTTATTGCCCGGGTAGACTCAGGTTCACCCCATGCTGTACTTGCACTATAGGGATTATCCTTGCTCGTTTAATTCTTTTATTTTGCATTACAACTTTAGACTAGACATGCGTAGAGTGATAGACTTGCTATTGTAAAGTTTTCACGAGTTTGATGACTTGCCACGGAATAATGGTGTTCCTCTTACGGATTTCTCACGCGTTATGCGTTTTCATAGAACCATTTTCCTTAAAGCTTCTTATTATGATGGGATCGGGCTGTTCGCCTCGGCAAGATTTATGTACCACACTCTCATGGGAGCGGGCCGTTCGCCTCGGCAGTTTAATAGATGCATCTATGGTTCGTGCCGTTTGACCCTCGGCAATGCACAATTTAAATATTTGTGTTGGATCGGGTCGTACGCCTCAGCATTTTTATAAAACTATCCTCATGGAATCGTGCGTAATATTTGGCATGAAGCCAGAATATCTGTGAGTTTTTCCCTGATTCGAATTATAACAACATATTTGGTGAGGTCCATTATACATACATACATACATATATATATATACATATATATATATATATATATATATATATATATATATATATATATGCTCCGGTTGAGGATGAATTTCCTAATTAAGAGCTTGAGTTTATTGTAAGGATGATAATTGTACCACATATTTACACTTGTTTATTTCATTTATTTACTCTGCCTCGAATTTGTTCACCTCATTACTGTACCTGATATTATTGGACCACTAGTGAGTGTCGATGTCGACCCCTCGTCATTACTCCTATGGGGTTACGCTAGATACTTACTAGGTACGCATGGATATACGTACTCATACTACCGTTGCTGGATATTGTTGTGCAGGTGCTTTTATGTCCGGTGGTCTTTTGGGCACGGAGGCACGGATGATGCGGGGACTTGTCGCGAGCTGCATTTCAGGTTATGACCGCATCCAGCAGAGTCTTTTCCAGAGTTATTTGTATTTTTCCTGTCTAATATATATTCTGGACAGATGTTGTATTTTAGTTACTTCCTAGTAGATGCTCATACATTCGTGATACTGGGTTTTGAGAATGCTTTTGGGCTGTTCTGTATTAAAGTTGTAAAAATATTGCCATTTACTTTGTAAATTTTATCTCTTACTATTTAATTGAAGGAAATTTACGATTTCAAAAATTCTAAAATGAGTAATTAAGTTAAACTTTTATTGTTGGCTTGCCTGACAGTGGTGTTAGGCGCCATCATGACCTTTAATGGGATTTTGGGTCATGATAACACGGTATTAGAGTGTTAGGTACATATAGGTCTCACGAGTCATGAGCAAGTCTAGTAGAGTCTTGAGGATCTGTACGGAGATGTCTATACTTATCTTCGAGAGGCTACAGGACTGTTAGGAGCACTTCCCTTTTTAATTCCTCATTGTACGATTTGATTCCTTTGAGGCTTATGCCTTCATTTCTTTCCTATTCAATCTTATGCGACGTGAAGTGCTTGTTAACAATTGGGAATCATAGAATTTTAATGGTACTGTAGAGGTGGTGCAGGATATTTCTCTCTGCGTATTCAATTGGGTTAATGTCGTCACCTTGCGGAAGGATGTTCTGTCATTTCAGCTCAGTAGTTGTATTTCTGATGGTTTTGGGGCTATGTACCAATTACTATAATGTTCATGAGTTGTTATCGCATAGTATTAATGTAATGGTAGGATACTTGTCTATCTATAGGGGCAATGAATGATTTGAAAGGAGGTTTTTCTCAATACATGATTCAGAGGTTCAGTGTTTTATTTCTAGCAGAGGAAAGGCAATCGGACTAAGAATGATCAAGTTTGGGTTGATGGAGTAACGAGACTTGGTATTTTCGAGCGTGGTGGAATCTTCATATGTGATGTGGTGTCATCGTCCTTGATGAATGTGTTAAGTTCACCGGTGTTATGGTTTTGCCTTCGGGGCAGGGTATTATAAAATGGTGTCAGGGAAGCGGCTGTCAGAGATCGCGGTGTGCAGTGGTATCAAATCGATGTTCCTAGTGTTGATGGCTCAAGGAAGATGATCTTTGGGGAAGTTTAAAGTTGGTAGCGATCTAGCAATCCAAGTGCTACAGAGATGGATTTTTATTTAAAGGCAATAATTGGGCAGCGAAGGATGAGGAAGGACATGGCGGAAGAGAGTCTCGTGGTTGTTGAATTACTAGTAGGTTAGGTATGAAAAGCATAAGTCGGGAAGTTGCCTAAAGGAGAGGGTTTAACCAAAGTGGGAGAGTGGCAAAGTATCATATGGGTTCTGTGGTAAGATAGCTACACGCCTTTGAGGAAAGTTTAGAGTGATTTGGGACTTATGGTGGACAGTGACTAGGTCTACGGACTAATTTAGAATATTGGCTACTATACTGAGGAAGATTAGATACGACAGGAAGGAGTTGCTTGATATGAAGAAAGATGCAACATGACTTCGGATTGGAATGTATCGCCGCACCTTTAGTTGATGTCAATGGGGAGTGAATGGACTTGCACAGCTGGTGGAGGGGCATAGACGCAGAATGGTTTATTGGTTTCGTAGTAATTTTACTCAGTACAACGTCATTGAAAGAGGTCGGTATGGAATTTCCACAGGTGGGATATCTCCTGTGAGCAGGTTAGTGGTTGCATGGTGTTGACGAAGCTTCTGCGAAGCATTCTACTGGCTACCCGGTATGAGGTTGAACATGTGAATATGGCTAGGGATTTAAAGCGTTCATGAAATGGTTAACAAGAAGATTTCAAAGAATTTGGCAGGTTGATTGCGCGAGGTCATGTCAGTGAGTAAGAGGGAATCTTGGTAGGTTCCAAGGTCATGTAATGGTAGCTTCAAGCTAAGTGGGAGAGCCTCACCGCCTATGATTAGATTGCATGGTTGTCTACTTGTGAGGTTTCTGGTTATCGGCATATTGGTGAGTTATTATGACTAAGGAAAGAGAACATCAGTGGTGATTTGAGCAAAGGAATTGAGGAATGTGTGCTACAATTGGCCTTATCGATTCATGTTCAGGCTTAGCGAAGACTCAGAGTTTATGCTTTGTGTAAATGTGATGTACGAGGAAAGTGATTCAGTCGGGTACTTCTTTGAGAGAGAGATTCATGTGCTAGCAGAACCTTGGAGTTGATTATAATTGGGACCAAGTCGGAGTGGGTGACTCTCAACAACGGTCCTAGTAGATTCAAAACGTTAAAGTGCGGTGTCTAAGGATTTCGAGGCCGTAGTATGGTTAAGTACCGAGGTTTTGCAGCGGATTAGGAAAAGGGGCTTGGAGTGTTCTATGTTATCTTCGGTCTGTGGTGTAGCATTGGAGGAATGGAAGAAAATGACTTCGGATTCATAAAGGAAATATCAGAATGGGTGTACCAGTTGAAGATACGAATATGCGCACAAGGAGGGTGTGAGATGGTTTATGGGTTTTGAGACAATATGGTCTCGTGAAATAGGGTCCTTCTGGATGACTGCGAATTAGGTTTGTCATGTTTTGAATGGAGCTATTATTATTCCTAAGGCAAGTTCGGAGTAAATTAGAAGAAGTCAGATTGGTTAGCAATGGTTGAATCGGCATGATGTGGCAATGATCAGTTCCTTCAACGTGTTAAGTTTTACATGTGGTTGTGGCGGTACTTGCGAGGCTTGACGGCCACTGTAATTGATTTTACTTGGAGGCATTCGAGTTATTGTGGCCTATTATGTGTGGATGGATCCCGGAAGGGTCACGGTGGTTTAGACCACAACTTTAGTTGCGTGTTGCATTGGTTATTCTAAAATGAGCTAAGTAAAAGGTTTCTATATGATGAAGTGTTTATTTTATTAGTTGATCAGGGGTTATTATGGAATTCTGGTACTCTCACTTATTAGCATGTTAGGTGTAGTGAGCGGCATGGGAAATTGGAAGTTGAGGATCAAGGTTGCGGTTCAGTGTTGATAAGAATGTCATGATCTCGGACGAGCAGGAAAAGATTCAGTTGGTTAGAGTAAGCTGGTATTGTCTTTAGCATCACCTGAGATTGGCGTCCTGTGTAAGAGGCTTTGTGTACTGATTGCGGATTCTTGATTTGCTTTACAGCATTAGTATGGCCGGTGGAATGGATGTGCATACTTGTTACCTGGTACGGAAGGTCGGGGGAGCGTATCCCACGGGAAGATTGCATAAGTGTGACATATAGTCACTTGATTGATTAAAGATTGAAACCAAGTATGGAGATTTTGGTACTATCGCTAATGTGAGAGTTTAGGACTAAAGGGCACTCTCTTTAGTTGGCTATGAATTATGGGAGTTTGTTCTAGATTCGATGATTTTCTTGTGTGTCATGGAAAAGAGGTCGTTGTGGATCCTTGAGAGGTTATTTGCCCAAGCATGGTATGATCAGAATCGGTTTGAGGTCCGTTGACGGGTCTGATATGAATGTGTACTCTACACCAGCCTGGGTGTGTTCATTCAGCATAGCATTCCTTATGGAGGAGCATTCAGGCGTTGGATGTTATTTTCGCCATCAGCTATTTCATGTAATACTCTATTATGCTGTGTGGGTTGTGAGACGGCTTGAATATTCGCACATGTGTTGTGATCCTGTGTAGCTTGCGGTGTTATATGAGCAGAATGGCTCTCGAGATGCAGGTCATTCATCGCACCTTAGTCGTGCTTGAGTTTTGTAGCATATGGCGCTATCTATCTCCCAGGATTTATATTATGCACTTCGCGTACATATGGTTTATATTCGGGTATTTCGTAGGTATAAACATTTCTGGCTTGATGGGTATTTCCCTATTTATTATTATGTGTGGATCGGGTGGCACGCCGCCGCGGAGATGTTTTTTGGATCGAGTGGCACGCCGCCACGGGTATCATGGTTGGATCGGGTTGCACGCTGCAACGGTATCATATGTGGATTTGGTTTCACGCTGTAACAGTGTTATATTGAGTGCAGTTCCCCATATCTATTCTTGTGTGCTCTGTTTCTCACTTTCTGAGGAAGGTTTATAACATCCTTTCGGTTGTTTAACTAGTTACATGGATAGAGTAGCTCTTTCCAAAGTTCATTTCCTTATGTTTCACATTCGAGTTTGTAGTTTGTTGGCACCTTGTGGCATCATACGAAACTTTTGGCAGTGTCTGAGATGGCTTATTGCATGAGCATCTTGTACTGGGGAAGATGAGATTATTGGACCAGGGATCAGTGCGATCAAATTTATATGAAGCATATTAAAGAGAAATTATCGTTATTTGGTTCATAATGAGGTAATACTTCTTGTCAAGAGGAGAGACTCGATGATTTATTTACTTGAAAGTTGGTTATGAATTTCTACATATCTCTTCCGTCATGGCAGCATCGCACGAGTTGGAACGGGACTTATATGTGTTATGAGATGCGTTGCGGGCATCAGATTCGTAGCATTTCTGGTATTGTTATCAGATGATGTTATTATGGTCATGTGAATTATGCGGTGCATGGTGTGAATTCAATAAGGGTATAAAATCATGTTTGGTACAGTGTGTAATGATTGATACAGTGTTCGTATGCTGGAAACAGGCTTGTTATGGAAATTTCGGATGTTGGAATCTCACTCTAAGGCTTTTTGACAAAATAAATGGGGGAATCTTCAGACTGGCTCGAGCTAATATGCTCAACTGAGTTGTGGTAGCATGGATAGGTGCTCAAGGGGTTAAAACAATGATTTCAGCAAACTCTGGAGCAGTTCTTAACACGTTCGAGGACGAACGTATATTTAAGTAGGAGAGAATGTAACGACCTGACCGGTCGTTTTGAGCTCTAGCGCGTCATTCGACGGTTTGAGGCCATGAGTAGCTTCACTTCGGGTATTATGACTTATACGTGTGGTCAGAATTGAAATTTGGGAAATTCGCAGTTGATTTGGAGAGAAAATTCTAATTTTGAAAGCTTTAAGTTGGAAGAATTGACTAAAATTTAACTTTTGAGTAAACAACCTCGGAATCGGGATTTGAAATTTCCAACATATTCGTATAATGATTTTGGACTTGGGCATATATACGAATCAGGTTTTGGATGATCCGGGAGTGTTTCGGCACATATTGTGAAAAGTTGGTATTTTGGAAGGATTTTATAAATTTGGGTTGAAGTGTATTTTAATGTTATCGTTGTCCGTTTGGGATTCCGAGTCTGGGAATAGCTCTGCATGGTGATCATAGTCTTAGGAGCACGTCCCGATGTAGATTTGGAGGTCCGTAGGTCATTTTGGGGTCTTTTGGATAAAGTTGGAATTTGAAGGTTTTTGGGAAGTTTGACCGGGAGTGGACTTTTTGATATCAGGGTCGAATTCCGATTTTCGGAAGTTGGAGTAGGTCCGTATTGTCGAATGTGACTTGTGTGCAAAATTTGAGGTCAATCGGACGTGATTTGATAGGTTTCAGCATTGAATGTGGAAGTTCGAATTTCTAAAGTTCATTAAGCTCGAATTGGGGTGCGATACATGATTTCGATGTTGTTTGATGGGATTTGAGGCCTCGAGCAGGTCCGTGTTATATTTTGGGACTGGTTTCGGTGATTGGACGGGGTCCTGGGGGCCTTGGGTGTGTTTCGGGATGGTATCAGATCAAGTCAAGCTATTTTGGAACTGTTGTTGCTAGTTTTCGGTTTTGTTCTTCGCGAACGTAAAAGGAGTCCCGCATTTGCAAAGAAGAATTTTGGGGCTGCTAGGAATTGGCCTTTGTGAACACGAGGCAGAAGCTGGGCAAACCTTCGCGAACGCGACACAAGGGTCGCGAACGCGAAGAAAGAAAGGGACTGGGGGACCTAGAATCATTTAGCCTTTGCGAACGCGAAACTTCAACCGCGAACGCGAAACAGTAGGGCCTGAAGGCATCGCGAACGTGAGGCTTTGGTCGCGAACGCGAAGAAGGGGCGATTGTGCTGGTCAGAATATTTTAAAAAGCGGGATTTAGCCCATTTCACTCATTTCTCTCTTGGTTGGGCGATATTTGGAGCTTTTGAAGAGGAGATTTTCATTATCTACGTCAATGTAAGTGATTTCTACCTATTGCAAGTTAAATACTTGAATTATATATAGATTTTAACATGCAAATTCATGGAAAATTAGTAAAAATTTGGGATTTTGGTAGAAAACCTAGAAATGGGTATTTTTGGATTTTGACCACAAATTTGGGCATAGAATTGAGAATAAATCATATATTCAAGTTCATGATATTATGGGAAATGTTTATCTTCGAAAATTTCCGAAATCTGGGCACGAGGGCCCGAGGGTAAATTTTAGGAATTCTTCAATTTTGATTGAAAAATAACTTTAATAGTTAGAATGTGAACTCTTGAGCATGTATTGACTATTTAATATAACATTTGTCTAGCTTTGGGTCGTTTGGCACAGAGTTGAGGATTTAAAGCACAATTTTGGATCGGAAAGTAAGCTTTGAGACAAGGTAAGTCTCATGTCTAACTCTGTGAGGGAGAAACTACCCCTAGGTGATTTATTTAATATGTGAAATTTGTTGCGGGGACTACGTATGCACGAGGTGACGAGAGTCCGTACGTAGTTAGATCCATATTATTGTCCGGGTAGACTTAGGTTCCTCCCATGCTATACTTGTACTATAGGGATTATCCTTGATCGTTTAATTCTTTTATTTCGCATTACAACTTGAGACTAGACATGCGTAGAGTGATAGACTTGCTATTGTAAAGTTTTCGCGAGTTTCATGACTTGCCACGGAATAATGGTGTTCCTCTTACGGATTTCTCACGCGTTATGTGTTTTCATCGAACCATTTTCCTTACAAATTATAACTCACATGTTTATTCGTGAGTGGGGGTCAAGGTCTCGTTTAAGCTTCTTATTCTAATGGGATCGGGCCGTTCGCCTCGGCAGGATTTATGTACTACACACTCATGGGAGCGGGTCGTTCGCCTCGGCAGTTTAATAGATGCATCTATGGTTCATGCCGTTCGACCCTCGGCAGTGCACAGTTTAAATATTTATATTGGATCGGGCCGTACGCCTCGGCATTTCTATAAACATATCCTCATGGAATCGTGCGTAATATTTGGTAAGAAGCCAGAGTATCTGTGAGTTTGTTCCTGATTCGAATTATAACAACCTATTTGGTAAGGTCCATTATACACACACACATATATATATATGTGTGTGTGTGTGTGCATGTGTGTGTGTGTGTGTGTGTGTATATGCGCTCCGGTTGAGGAGGAATTTGCTAATTAAGAGGTTGAGTTTATTGTAAGGAGGATAATTGTACCACATATTTACACTTGTTTATTTCATTTATTTACTCTTCCTCATATTTGTTCACCTCTTTATTGTACCTGATATTATTGGACCACTAGTGAGTGTCGATGTCGATCCCTCATCACTACTCTTACGGGGTTAGGCTAGATACTTACTAGGTACACGTGGATTTACGAACTCATACTACACTTGCTGCACATTTTTGTGCAGGTACTTATATGTCCGATGGTCCTTTGGGCAACGGAGGCACGGATGATGCGGGGACTTGCCGCGAGCTGCATTTCAGGTTATGATCCGCAGCCAGCAGAGTCTCCTCCAGAGTTTTTTGTATTTTTCCTGTCTAATTTGTATTCCGGACAGATGATGTATTTTAGTTACTTCCTAGTAGATGCTCATGCATTCGTGACACTGGGTTTTGGGAATGCTTTTGGGTTGTTCTGTATTAAAGTTATAAAAATATTGCAATTTACTTTGTAAATTTTATCTCTTACTATTTAATTGAAGGAAATTTATGATTTTAGAAATACTAAAATCAGTAATTAAGTTAAACTTTTATTGTTGGCTTGCCTGACAGTGGTGTTAGGCGCCGTCACGACCTTTAATTGGATTTCGGGTCGTGACACTACTGGTTAAAAAGGAAATGAGGCACAAAATATAATAATACAATGAAGTGACTAAGAAATGAACAATGAGAAATTACAAAAAAGTAACAGCACAGCAAATAGAGAAAAATAACAGGGGCGCTCCTGAGATATCGCCTAGTAAACCCAAATGTAAATGCTCAACAGGGGGATCTTCCGAGGTACCGCCTCGTAGTCCCAAAAGTAAATATGCACGACAGGGGGATCTCCTGATGTATCCCCTAATTGTCTCAAATGTTAATATACAAACAGGGGGATCTCTCGAGGTACCGCCTCGTAGTCCCAAAAGTAAATATGCAAACAGGGGAATCTCTCGAGGTACCGCCTCGTAGTCCCAAAAGTAAATATGCAAACAGAGGGATATCCCGAGGTACTACTTCGTAATCCCAAAAGTAAATATGCAACTCAAAAATTATGGAACCACGAATTTACGGCAAGGAATTTTACAGTTAAAGACCGAATATAATAATCAAGAAAATAGTTAATTCAACTAAATATGTTGCACGAGTTTCAAGTAAGGTTAAGGCATGTAGACATGCGATACTAGGCTAAACATGACAGCTACACATGCTAAGGCAACTCGGTTAAGAAATTTTAAAGAAGTATACTCAGCAAGAACCGAAACTTTCCGCAATTAGCTCGTTTACGCACTCGTCACCTCACGTACACGACGCACACATATCACAAATTATTACAACAGTACCAAATCCTAAGGGAAT
>AWOL01S0041841.1:34314-49774 GCA_000715115.1 Nicotiana otophora | reverse complement strand
GTTAACCATCTGAAACTCACCCAAGGCCGGGACCTCAACCAAACATACAAACAAGTCCTAAAATATCATACGTACTTATTCGGGCCTATAAATTACATCAAACAATGCTAAAAATTTGAATTGCACATCGATTCAAGCCTAATGAACTTTAAAATTTCAAACTTCTACACCTGACGCCGAAACTTTTCAAATCAAGTCCGATTGACGTAACGTTTTGCACAAAGGTCATAATTGGCATTACGGACCTACTCCAACTTCCAGAATCACAATCCGACCGCAATATCAAAAGTCCACTCCCGATCAAACTTTCCAAAATGCATCAAATTTCCAATTTTCGCCAATTGACGCTAAAATGACCTACATACCTCCAATTCAACATCTGAACACGCTCCTAAGCCCAAAAACACCCTACATAGCAATTGGAACCGTCGAAACACCATTCCGGAGTCGTCTTCACACAAATCAAACAACGGTCGATTCCTACGACTTAAACCTCTATTTTAGGGACTATGTGTCCCATTTCACTCCGAAACCAAAACAACTCCCGGCAAGTCACAAAAACCAAAACTGAAATAGATGGAGCAATAAATAGGGGTTTGGGGCTAATTCTCTCAAAATGACTGGCCGTGTTGTTACATCGACTCTTGTTGGGTACTATTCTTCCAACAACCGTTTCCACTCACTATTGAGTGCGGATTTGGCGTGGATCAAATTTTGGCGCCGTTACCGGGGAGTTAAAATAGTTTTAGCTATATATTTGGATTTATTTTTGGAATATCTTCTTTTCCTTCTATGTTACTAACTTGTGTGAAATATTTTAGGTACAACCATGGTGAACAATGAGCTTGGAAATTAGCCTTTGGGGGAATTGGATGGCGATGAGGAGCAAGTAGAGAAGGTATCTCATGAGCCACAAGCTAATCGTAGGTACCGCACGAGAATGTGCCTGTTCCACCCCCACCTCCACCACAAGTGGCTCCACATCGGATATTGCCCAACGAAGGTTATGCTTGTGCAATAGTTTCTCGCCGTATTAGGGAGGGCAACTTCCAAATAACAAATGTGATAGTCACTTTGCTTAAGCAACGGGGTTTCTTTATCGGTGCTCCAATACAAAATGCTTACAAACATTTGAAGGGGTTTGTGGATACTAGTTGGGGGAGAAAGCAAATGAATGTCTCCGAGGATGCATTGAGGCTAAGGAGTTTTCCATTCTCTCTATGGGGAAAGCGTTAGATTGGTTGAAACGATTGTTGAACCATTTAATTCACACTTGGGATGAGTTGGCAAAAAACTTCATTGGTAAGTGTTTTATCCCGGGCACATGGACACACTTCTAGACGAGATCTTGGCATTCAAGCAAGAGGCGAATGAACCACTACATGAGATATGGGAGCTATAGAACTATGGTCAAGTAATGTCCCAACAATGATATGACGGAAAACATGATTCAACAAACCTTCTATCATGGGATTAACACAACCAACCACTGCGTAGTGAATCAACTAGCCGGTGGGAACTTTATGACTATGCCTTTTGCGGAGGCGTGTGAGAGTTTGGATGAGATGGCGAACACGTCATTGGCTTGGCAATCCCGGGCCATTGTTCCACAAGGTGACCCAATTATGATCCACCTTCACAAAGAATTACAAGACCAAGGGCAAGACATTGCCGAATTGACAACTACCATGACTCAAATAGAAAGGCCCAACTAAATCAAGTGCAAACTCCTAAGCAAGTCAATGCTATGGAAGGAGTGGACATGATGGTGAACAAGAAGAGGACCAAGGGTCCACAAGTGCAAAATCGAGCGGAGAACTATGTGCAAGAAGATGGTGGTTTTGATCAAGATGATTCCTATAATGAACAAGAAGAGGAAGTGAAATATGTGAATAATTTTCAAGGGCAAAGAAACAACTTCCAAGGCACAAGCCAACAACAATGGCGACCATAAAACAATCAAGGCAATTGGAATTCTAACAATCAAGGAAATTACAGTGGAGGCAACAATCAAGAGATTTGGCATAACAACAACAATCAAGGAAATTAGAGTGGAAACATCCAAGGAAATTGGAGAAATAACAATCAAGGAGGATGGAGCAGCAATCAAGGCAATCAGGGGTCGAGTTTTCAAAGGTCCCCAATGTACCAATAATCGAGCAACGCACCTCCTTATCCTTTCCATGGTTTGATTTCTCCACACAATGAAATGGGACGTATTGAAAGTATGTTCAAGCAAATGATGGAAAAGAATGCTGATTCGGATACCCAACTTGCCTCACACAACACATCAATCCGCAACCTCGAAGTTCAAATAGGGAAAATCTCTCAAGCTCTAAATTCTCATCCTAAGGGGGCACTACCAAGTAACACGGTGGTGAACCCAAAGGGTGGTAACAATACGGGATATGCCATGGCGGCTATCACAAAAAGTGGAAGAGGCGGGAATACACCTACCTCAAGTGGAAGGCAACTTGTTGATGATGATCAAGTGATGCAAGAAGAAGAGATCCCAACCAATGTGGTGCAACCTAATAATGAAGTTCAGATTGATATTGATGATAGTATGGAAGAGACTCAAGAGGAGGTAAACCCGTCTAGGGAACACATTATTGACATACCTGAGCCGCTAGTGCAAAAGGCTAAGGCACCATTTCCTAAGCCTCCACCTCCATACCCTCAAAGACTTGCCATGCAAATGGCGAGAATAAATTCAAGAAATTCATTCAAATGATGAAGAGTCTTTCAATCAATGTGACACTAGTTGAAGCTTTGGAATAAATGCACGGTTATGCAAAGTTTATGAAGGATCTTGTGACAAAGAAGCATTCAATGAATTTTGAAACCATCAAAGTCACTCATCAAGTGAGTGATATTTTGCATTCAATGGCTCCTAAGTTGGAGGATTCCATTGCTTTCACGATTTCTTATACAATTAGAAGTGCCGAGTTTGCTAAAGCTCTCTGTGATCTTAGGGCAAGTATCAATTTGATACCCTATTCAGTTTTTAAGACTTTGGGAATTGAGCAACCAAGACTCACCTCTATGAGTTTACAAATGGTCGATCATACCATGAAAAGGCCTTTGGGTGTGATTGAAGATGTTTTGCTTCGTGATGATAAATTTATTCTCCTGGCGGATTTTGTCATTATAGATTGTGAGGTTGACTATGAAATGTCAATTATTCTTGGGAGACCTTTCCTTGCTAAGGAAAAGGTGCTTTGTGATGTTGAAGCCAGAGAACTCACTTTCCAGGTTGGTGATGAAAAAGTGGTATTCTATGTATGTAAGTCCATGCGTCAACCAAATAGCAATGAGATGTGCTCCTTTTTGGACTTGGTGACCGATGTTATTGTTGATGAAACAAGTGCTACAATCAATGCTGGTGATATGTTGGAGGTTGTGTTGCTCAACTTTGATGACGAAGAGATGGATGACTTCATGGAATGTGTGAATTCTTTGCAAGGAATGGGGTCGTACAACTATGCACCCTAAAAATTGTCCTTGGATCTTTAAAATAGGACAATCCTCCTATAAAAGCTTCTATTGAAGAGCCTCCTACCTTGGAGTTGAAGCCATTGCCTCCACGTCTTTGGTATGAATTTCTTGGTCTTTGTTCTACTTTACCAGTTATTCTTTCCACGTGTTTGACTAACGTGTAAGTAGATTCCACATTGGCGGTGCTACAAAAGATGAAGAAGGCTATTGGGTGTACCTTGGCGGATATTCAGGGGATAAGCCCCGCCTTTTGCATGCATAAGATCAAGTTGGAGGATGACACAAAACCATCTATTGAATATCAAAGGAGAATCAATGAGTCCATGCAAGAAGTTGTCAAGAAGGAGATTATCAAGTGGTTGGATGTCGGGGTTGTCTACCCCATCTATGATAGTTCATGGACTTCTTCGGTTCAATGTGTCCCAAAGAAGGGGGCATGAAGGTAGTCACCAATGATAAGAATGAGTTGATTCCTACTAGAACGGTGACCGGTTGGATTGTGTGTATGGACTATCGCAAGCTCAACAAAGTAACAAGGAAGGATCACTTCCCACTTCCTTTCTTAGATCAAATGCTCGATAGATTGGCCGGTCGTGCTTTCTATTGCTTTCTTGATGGGTACTCGAGATACAACCAAATTCTCATTGCTCCGAATAATCAAGAGAAAACAACCTTTACATGGCCCTATGGTACTTTTGCTTTCAAGCAGATGCCATTTGGTTTGTGCAATTTTCAAAGGTGTATGATGGCTATTTTCACGGACATGGTGGAGGACTATCTTGAAGATTTCATGGATGACTTCTCGGTGGTTAGAGATTCTTTTAATGATTGTCTTGCAAATTTGGACAAAGTGTTGGCTACATGTGAAGAAAGCAATTTGGTGCTCAATTGGGAGAAATGCCGTTTCATGGTCGAGAAAGATATTGTCCTTGACCACAACATCTCAAGGAATGGAATTGATGTTGATAAGGCAAAGATTGAGGTGATTTCTAAGCTTCCACCCCCTACTTCAGTGAATGGTGTGCAGAGTTTCTTAGGTCATGCGGGTTTTTACCGGCGCTTCATCAAAGACTTCTCTAAGGTGGTAAACCTGTTGTGCAAGCTCCTTGAGAAGGATGCTAAGTTTAATTTCAATGATGATTTCATGAGAGCCTTTGAATTGTTGAATCTCAAGTTGAAAACTACTCCCATCATCACCACTCCAAATTGGAGTGTGCCTTTTAAACTCATATGTGATGCAAGTGACGTAGTGGTTGGGGTTGTTTTGGGGAAATGCATCAATAAAAGTTTCTATACGGTATACTATGCTAGTAAGACCATGAATAGTTCCCAAGTCAACTATACTGTTATGGAGAAATAGCTCATTGCTATTGTGTTTGCAACTGAGAAGATACGCCCGTACTTGATAGGTACAAATATTATTGTACACACAGATCATGCGGTGTTTCGTTATCTAATGAGCAAAAAGGACTCCAAAGATCGGTTGATGAGATGGGTACTCTTATTGAAAGAATTTGATATTAACATCTAAGATAGAAAGGGTAGTGAAAACCAAGTGGCAGACCACTTGTCTTGTTTGGAGGAGGGGAGGCCACGTGATGGCCTTGAGATCAATGACTCTTTCCCTGATGAGCAACTCTTGGCAATTTCAATGAAAGCGGTGACATGGTTCGCAGATTTAGCAAATTCTTTTGTGAGTGGAATCATCCTGGATGAGTTCTCTTCAAACCAAAGGAAGAAGCTCAACAGGATTTTCAAGATTATTATTGGGATGAACCATACCTTTTTCCGGATTTGTACGGATAGGGTGATTAGAAGATGTGTACCGAAAGAAGAGCAAGGTGAAATTCTTGG
Source organism: Nicotiana otophora (assembly GCA_000715115.1). Lineage (NCBI taxonomy): Eukaryota > Viridiplantae > Streptophyta > Magnoliopsida > Solanales > Solanaceae > Nicotiana > Nicotiana otophora. Next base: position 44,422 of record AWOL01S0041841.1, on the reverse strand, counting down.
GGCTTGTCATTCTTCGTCATATGGTGGTCATCATGGTGGAGCAAGAACGACAACCAAAATGCTTAGTTGTGGTTTCTATTGGCCGACTCTTTACAAGGATGCAAGTAATTTAGTGAGAAGATGTGATGAATGTCAACGGGCCGGTGGAATCTCGAAGAAAAATGAAATGCCTCTTACAACCATTTTATTTGTGAGCTCTTGTGGAAACACCTACATCTTGGTCGCGGTGGATTATATGTCCAAATGGGTTGAGGCCATTTCTTTACCAAAGAATGAGGCAAGAAGTATGGTGGCTTTCTTGAAGAAGAATATTTTCACAAGGTTTGGTACTTCACGTGCAATTATAAGTGATGGGGGTCACATTTTTGCAACAAAGCTTTTGGCACTTTACTTAGCAAGTATGGTGTTACTCATAAAGTTACAATTTCTTATCATCCACAACCTGGAGATAAAAAGTATCTTGTCTAAAACAGCGAATGCTAATAAGATGGATTGGTCCAAGAAGCTTGATGATGCATTAGGGGCTTATCGGACGGCTTACAAAACACCAATCGGAATGTTTCCATATCAGTTGGTGTTCGGAAAAGCTTGTCATCTTCCATGGAACTAGAGCACAATGCAATGTGGGCTCTAAAGAAGTTGAAACTTGATTGGGATGTAGCTGCTAACTTGAGGGTTGCACCTTTGAATGAATTGGATAAGTTTCAGTACCATGTTGATGCGAGTTCGTCCTTGTACAAGGAAAAGATAAAATATCTTCATGACAAATAAATTTGGAACAACGAGTTCAAGGTGGGCGATCTTGTATTGTTGTTTAACTCAAGGTTGAGGATGTTTCGTGGGAAGCTAAAATCTAAGTGGAGTGGTCCTTTTGAAATTGTGGGTGTGACACATTTTGGTGCATTAGACTTGACGAACAAAAACAATGAAGTATTCCGAGTCAATAGTCATCGGATGAAGAACTACTTGGGAAAGGTTAGAGATAGCCACGTGGCGGCGGTCATTCCTTTTTTCTTGAGGGTATTTTGCATCGTGTTACGATGTTAAATCAGGCGCTTCTTGGGAGACAACCCGTGTTCTTTTCCTTTTTCTTTTGTAATTAGGTGTTATTTGTGTTCTAACTTGATTTGAAGCGTGCTACAAGGATGGGTGTGACTTACAAAAACAGTGGATGAAAATATGGCTAAGCGTTCAAAAGAGTGCGGACCACACTTTATTTGTGAGGATCGTACATTTTTATGTGTCATAGTAGATGAGCATTGCGTCCGTACATTTCTCTTGTAGACCGCACATTTGAAATGTCAAAAATACCATTTCTCTGAAGTTTAAGCTTGTCAGTGCGGAGGTCGATCTACAACCGCACGTGAAATCTGCGACCGCACAAGAAAATGTGCGGACCGCAGATGGAATTATGTGATGAAGCTCCCAGGTTAAAGAGTGTGAACCGCACTCATCTCTGCTCCCTTCTCAAATTGAATGGTATAAATAGAACAGTAAGGCTCATTTTACCCTTTTCCCACTTCGAACAAAACACTGTTACCCTGCTAATGTTTCTTGGAGATTTCAACTATGCACATACACAGCCACCTAGATTATTCGCTCAGTGCACTCACTCTATCTGGTATGTTTCAATTTCATGTTAATATTTTGTGTTAGTTTAATTTGTAGATTTTTTAAAAACACATTTAGGCCATATATTATTAGAGTTCAATTATGTGTCTATGTTGGGCAGATCTGAATTGGGTAGACTTGATACATACTCTAATGGGACTGGGTTAGTGAAATTTCATGTTTTTACAACGTTGACATGTCTATTTGTGCAAGAAATTGAAAAAGCTTAGTTAAAAAAGTTGTCTGCTCGTAATTGATTGAATTCTGCGACCGCACTTAAATTGTGCGATCCGCAAATTCAGATTTTTGGAAACTTATGTGAGGAAGGAATATGCGGCTGCAAGTCAAATTGTGCGGACCGCAGATTTCCCCTTGTGGCCACAGATTAACCAATTCTCTGTCATCAGAGAGTCTTCATGTTGAGACTCAAAAGTGCGGCCGCAAGTCGAATTGTGCGGACCGCAAATTTTGCATCACAACGCAGATTGGCTATTTTTCTATCTTCGGAGAGTAAGAAATTTAGGGGACTCAGAAGTGCGGCCGTAACCTAAAATGTGCGGATCACACTTCCTTTTTGTGGCCGTACATCCAAAAATGTGCGAACCGCGAGTTCCTTCTACGGCCGCACATAAACAATGTGTGCACCGAAGATCCCTAATCATGTAGGCATGAATGCATTTCATAACCCCATTGTGTCCAATTATTTCTCCCTTACCTACATAAATCTTGTATATGTTTGAACAATGAATTGCAACTAACAATCTTCTCTGCTTGGTACAGACAATGGTTCGATCAAGGGGCCGAGGCGACACTTCAAAGGGATGAGATGAATCTTCCTGGGGTCGAGGTAGAGGTACCTTGCCCCTTGGCCAGCCTAAGACAATTAGAAAGAAAACAACAGCCGATAGAGGGAGATCTGCAGACCTCTTCGAGTCTAGCTCCTATGTCCCGTCTAAGGAGGTGTCAAAGGGAAACTCAACCTCTATTCAGGAGGAGCAGACGGCCTCACAGTCAAGGAAGCAGGAGAGATACTAGCTTAGAGACAAGCCGTCTTCATCTCACAGCACCTCCGAGGGATTGTCGAGTGCTATTCAGGATTCTAAGCCATCAGCTACACCAGTTCCTGAGTCACAAGTTACACATGACATTCTTGATGATGGCAGAGGGGGAGATGCTACATCTACAGGGCTTGAGAGATTAAAGAAGAAAGAGGTTTGGGAGGATCACTTTGTCAGCTTGGCCGCCTTCACTAGCTTTCGTATGTGGTGGCCAATGAGGTCATTGACTCTTGAGCGCATGTTCTTATTGAAATATTTGGAGGCGTACAACCCAGGTATATTGAGACAGTTTAGGGCACGAAAGGGGTGGATGTGGTTCACTGAGAGAGTGGAGGATGCAAAAGAATACCTCGTCTGAGAATTTTATGCCAATGTTGCTCATATCAAGAAAGATACAAAGGTGACCAAAGTACGCAACCTCAAGGTGAGGTTTGATCAGTATATGCTAAATGCATATTTGGGCTTCGAGGATGTTGAGCTGAAGGAGTATCTGGAGAAGTGCGCACTAAAGGAGGAAGTCCGACCTTGGTTGGCTGAGATTATAGCACCACTAGGGCCACCACCACCATGGATTACTGCTTGGGTTCCCATTCAGAGGAGTACTTTGAGCTTTGATGCAAAAGGGTAGCAGACCTTTATTTTGTAGAAAGTTGGATCCATGCCAGAATGAATGAGACTCACCTTCATATTCCTCGGGCAGTTCTTGTGGATTCTATTATGGTCGGATACCCAATCAATGTGGGTGTTTTGATGCCGGTCAACATTTCAGTGATTGCACGGAAGGGCAGCTCGGCCTACCCTTATCACAACACTATTATAGAGTACCTTACCGATGCAAAGGTAGAGCCGAGAGATTTTGACACTAAGGTGAAGTTGAAGAAGCCATTCGACTGGTATTCACAAATGAATGCGAGCAACCCAAAGAACAAAGTCCAGCTTTCTACCACCATAGGATTTTCTGATGAGCCAACAGTGATCTTCTACCCACCTCTACTGAGCTTTCTACTAGTGCTGCTGCTATGCCTCTGCCATCATCTTCAGCTCCTACCACAGCCCCTAGAGTTGATCTAAAGCCAGTGCTCGTGCCCACAGTTCCCCTATCTACTCTGCGAGTCTCCCAGACATTGGCGAGTCTCAACAATTGGATATAGACAACTACTTCTAAGATGTCTAACTTGTCTAGTATTGTTGCAATACAATCCATTTCTCATGCACCATATGCTCCTTCTGACATTGATGAGACACTGAAGAAGATTTTTGAGAACCAAAAGACGATCATGGACACCTTGGTACAACAAAGGTCAGTTATTGAGGAGTTGGGAAAGGAAGTAAAGAAAAGGAAGTCCTAGGTAACCAAGAAATCAGTGGACAAGCTCTGGTGGGAGGTGGCTAGACTTGCTACTACTGGAGATCTTCCTTTTGATATGCTGCTTGACCCGCAGCAGTCCGCCTCAGATCCTTCAGCACTATCTGCACTGGTAGCACCAGTTGGTCAGTCTGACGAGCCAGACCATACTACCGACACTGCTGAGGTAGTGTGTGTGATGTTCGACAACCCAGCCGCACCTAGATTTGATGATGATGAGATTCAGTTGGCTGACCCTGAGGGGGGTGACATTGCCAAGTACACTGAGATGTCCAAGGATCCTTAGGGAGTTTTCTTCACCCTCTCCTCTTTTACTCTTAATTTGCTAAGCATTGGGGACAATGCTTACTTTTATTCAGAGGGGGTGGAGTTTATTTGATACATAGGTACATTTTGGACACAATTGGTCTGTAATAATTTGATGATTCTCTCTTTTTTGTATTTATCTATCTTCTTATGTATATTTGTTCTATATTTAGCAGTTATTGATCATTAGCTTCTTTATTTTTTCCATATTACTTCTTGTTTTATTAAGTAAGTAGCTTCTTTTTATGCTTTAATAGATAATAAGCCTTTGGTTTTCTTAACGCCACTATTCTTTCCAAAGGTAGTTTTGGTGCGAACCGGGTGACTCGTCCCAACGATGGATGGCGTGGAAACCTTCTTAAGGTAATGAGTCAGTTTTTTGTGTTTAGGTAATAATAGTAGTAGTAATTAATAATAATGCCTAATCAAGTCATTCTCGAAGAGTTAACCATTCTTCATTTGCTACCAACACAATTAACTATGTGCTTATTGTTAGAGACAAAGTTTTTGAAAGAAATAGCTTTAATTAGTGCCTTTGTGACTCTTGAGTTGACTTTGGTGATCATCGAGTGGTTTATTGGACCATAGTGATCTTAAACTTGAATGTGGTTGTTGTAGGCTCTCGACTATATCCTATTTTATAATCAAGTTGCGTGAGGGGTGAGATGAATTATTGCTAGTCCAAGTATCCGTGTGAATGGTGTAGAACTTGCCATGATTGTGTTTCAAGGCGAAATCCTAAGTTTTGCTCGGTTTGAGTGGTTATTGTAGGCTTTCCTTGGCCAGTTTGACCTTTATATTGCCAACCAATGTTGTTATCCGTATTCAACCCCTTTGAGCCGCTAGCCTTTCTCATTTGATAACCAAGTTATAAGCCTTTACCCATTTTGTCGTGACCCTCTCTTGGCACCCGGACTTTTCTTAACACTCTTGTGAAATAAGTGGCTTAAAGCATAAGTTTGGGGGAGAGATGAGGAATTTTAAAAAGGTATCAAGGTACAAAAAGAGAAAATATATGATCTCTATGAAAAGAGAAGTCAAGAAAAGAACAAAAAGAAAAATGCAAAACAAAAAGGTGAATAAGTGGAAGGGTTGATGGTTTCAAAAAGAGGTAATGATACCTAACATGAGAAATCAAGAAAAGGGAGAAAAAGAATGAAATGAACAAGAAAGAGTGATGTTAAGTCTCTCTAGTCCCCAATGAAAAGAAAATGCCTCTAAGAATTGGTAATTGTGAGCCGAGAAATTAAACTGTGGAGTGCTTAAGAAAGGTGTAACCACTTACCCATATGGTATCCTACCCTAATCCAAAAGCCTTCATTACAACCCGAAATAAGTCCTACTTGATTTCGAACCGAGTGAGCTTACATTAGTGTCAATCTATGTGAGAGGCAAGCATATGGTACTTGAAGTCGTACTTGTGACATTCTCTGGTGAGAGATGATTGAACTTTTCATGAATCATAATATTGAGTGCTAATTTCTTAATGGAGCTTGGCAAATAGAAAGTAGAGGAGGAAGAGTTTGGAGTCCACCATGACATACATGATAGAACAAAATTCCTTGATGAGTAAAGTCAATTCTTGAAGCTCAAATGTCACATTAGAACTATATGTGCATGAATATTTGACTTGTCACCTTGTGGATAATGCATGAGTAGTGTGGGTAATTGTTGGTCCCAACTTATGTGTGAATGGCTCAGTGTTGAGTCACTGAAATGACCTTTAACTCTAAGGAGGTGGGAACTAATTTATTTGCTCGAGGACAAGCAAAGACTTAAGTTTGGGGGATTTGATAAGTGTGGATTTTGATTACTTATTAGCACCTTTTTCTTTTGTTTTAGTCCTAAAGTATGGATTTATGTTCCCAAAACTCATGAAAGTGTGCAAATTGCAGGAATATTGGAAGATTGAGCTCCCGTGATGAAATCCGACTCAAAAAGAAGTGTTCCGACTCACAAGGCAAGAAAGGGCATAGAACTTAAGAAGTGCGGTCCGCAGAAGAATTTGTGGCTGCAGAAGAAAGTACGGACCGCAGAATTCCATCTGTGGCTACAGAAAAAGTGAAAGAGCCCAGCAGAGTTTTAGATGATGTGCGGACCGTACAAAAGTTGTGCGGCCGCAAAACATCTTTTGCATTGACAAATGATTCAAAGTTCAGAGAGTGCACAATTGACCAACACCTGAGCCTTGCGTGAAGTGCGGACCTCACAAGAATTGTGAGGCCGCATAAGAAGCTTTGCAGCCACAGACCAGAATTGTGCGGCTGCAGAATCCATGACCTTGCCAGATGAAGAAATCTGCGGACCGCACATGGAATTGTGCGGTCGTAGAACCTCCCAAGGGGCATTTTTGTCAACATATTTTGGGCCACTATAAATAGATGAGATTCACATTTATAGGTCAAGTTTCGAAGTTTGAGCTATTGTAGCCATTATATGTTGCCATTTTAGGAAGTTTGTGACTATTATAGGGTTCAAACATCATATTTTATCATTTTAATCTTAGATTATGAGTTTAATTAGCATTTCTTCTTTGTTTTCTTCATTTCTCACTATGAGTAGCTAGATGTTTACTAGGGTTGTGACCCAACCCTAGTGTGTAAACCTTATAGGTATCTAATTTAATGATTGTTTATGATTGGGTGTTGATTATTTATCTTAGTTTATGATTTAATTTTAGAATTAATGGTTGTAAATATTCATTAATGCTTTTTTGACTTGGTCTCTACTTGAGAAAGAGGGACCTAGTCTAGGATAACTTGGCTAACAAGGAATTAGGCTAATTGAGGGTTTGATTAGCCTACTTAAAAGGTTCAAAATAGAGATAGTGAGAACCCGACTTGAGCTCATATCAACTATTTAGTTTGATACCAATTTAGGCTTCAGAAAGCCAAATTGGGCAAAATCACTCTATGACCGAGAGTTATTGAGTGGATAACATAGAGTTGAGAGCTATAATACACTCCAATCACCAAAACAAGTGTTAACATATTTAACCCATTAGGCAAACACCTAGGTTACGGTCACATCCCTAGGCTTTTTAACTACTTGGAAAACAACCAAAAACAATCATTCACTTTTAGTTTCTTTTCTTAGCTTATAATTGCTATAGTAAAATTAGAATTAGAAATCAAAACATTTTGTTTGGAAGTGCAATTTAGTTGTTCCATTTGCTTTCGTCAACTGTATACTCATAATATCCATAGTAACTGCTTGTGGAAATCGACCTCGACTCTTGTTGGGTACTATTCTTCCAACGACCGTGTTCACTCACTATTAAGTGCGGATTGGACGTGGATCAAGATGCCCCTTTTATTGAGACCTGGCATTTATATGGTATTCCTTATCCATTTGAGAGTACATTTGATTATTTTTGATCTGTTGAGATATATAGCATAAGGGATTAGAGAGATTCATATCGTTAAAAGAAATTTTGGAGGATTATGTTAGTTACAGTTTTTATCTCACCACTACTATTTTGCTTCATATCTATTATGAGTTATCATATTGATTTATTGGACCACTAGTAAGTGTCGATGTCGATCCCTCGTCACTACTTCTTCGGGGTTAGGCTGGATACTTACTAGGTACGCGTTAGTGATGACCGATAGGTCATCTTATGTTTTAAAACTTAATTCTGTGATCCGAAGCCTTCAATATCATGTGTTTATCCTTCCTCAATTTGTGTGCGCAATTCAGGCATCTTCCTGGAGAGATTTTATGTTGAAAATTGAGAAAAATAAGAATCTTTGCCTAAAAACTTTATTTGAGTTGACTTTGGTCAAAAGTTTGAGCAAACGGACTCGGATTTGTGTTTTGACGGTCTCGATGGGTCTGTATCGTGATTTGGGACTTGGGCGTACGCCCAGAATCGAATTTAGAAGTCCCTAGCCTGAGATATCGGACTTTGTTGAAATTTAAAATGTTTGACCTATTGTTGACTTTTTGGATATCGGGTTCGTATTTTTGTTCCGGAACCTGGTATAGGTCCAATACCATATTTATGATTTGTCTATGAAATTTGGTGAGAAACGGAGTTGGTTTGACGTGATTCAGACATCCGGTTGTGAAAATAGAAGTTTTAAAGTTTTCTTGAAAATTTCCTTTGATTTGGTGTCCAATTTGTAGTTCTAGGCATTTGTTTGGTGATTTGATAGCGCGAGCAAGTTCGTATGATATTTTAGGACTTGTGTGCATGTTTGGTTTGGAGCCCGAGTGCTCGGGTGAGTTTCGGATAGACTACAGAGTGAATTTGGACTTAGAACATTGCTGGTGTGTTTCGGTTTTCGTTGCAGGCCTCAGATCTCGCAATTGTGAGATCAATCATCGTAGTTGCAACCACTGTTGAGTTTTCATTTGAGATCTACTCATCGCATGTGCGAAGAGTAGCTGGAGAGGCCAGAGTTCGCATTTGCGATGTAAGCTGGGAGGGGGATTCTTCGCATTTGTGATCATTGAGCCGCATTTGCTATTCAACCAGATTTCGCATTTGCGAATAAAATAGAGGTGCGATGGTTCTCGAATTTGCAATGAATTCTTCGCATTTGCGGGGCTCGCATTTGCGAACCCCAGGTCTCAAATGCGACATCTACAGCTAAACAAAATATGCCTTATACGGGATTTTTGGTTTATTCTTCAAATTTTCAAATCCTAAAATCATAGAGGCATTTTTTCCATGACTCATTCTTCCCCAAATCATTGGAAAGTGGTTCTAACCTATTTCCTTTCAATCTTTCACTACATTTCACAAGTGTTTAACCAAAAATCTAAGGTTTTCATGGTGGAATTGGGGGGTTTTGGGTAGAAACTAGGGATTTGGTAAATTGGAATTTAGACCTCGAATTGAGGTCAGTTTGCAAAACAAATTACATAATCAAGCTCGGGGGTAAATGGGTGAATGGAGTTTGGTTCGAACCTCGAGTTGTGACCAAGCGGGCCCGGGGTCGATTTTTGAGTTTTTGGGGGAAAGTTTGGGGAATCTAAATTTATGCATTGTAATTGATTTCTTTAGAGATATTTAATATTATTGCGTCGTTTGTGGATAGATACGAGTGGTTTGGAGGCGGATTCTAGAGGGAAAGCGGTAATTGAGCATTGAGTGGACTTTGGAGCGAGGTAAGTATTGTGTCTAACCCTGACTTGAGGGAATTAGGAACCCTCAGACTAATTTCTATGTGAATTTCATGTGAGCGGCGTATATGTGAGGTGACGAGTACTTATGCGCCTCCAAATTATCTATTTTCCCTGTTTTCCCGTTTTTCTCATATTATTTCTTTCCCTGTCTTAACTGTTACCTACTCTAATTGTGTTTCCATGCCTAATTGCAACTTGTAGACATTGTTTCCTCTTGTTTATGATGTTAGTTCTTTCCATAGTTTCATAATCCTCTACTATTGGCTCAAGTTGGTTTATCTGTACCTTTTAGTTGTAAATTCTGGATTGGTCTCGCTGTGTAGTATTACTTATTCAGATTATCACATTGTACAAGGTTTCCATTTGTTCAGTTGGTGTCTTGGAATTGTAAAGGGTTTCCCTATAATTTGAATCGTGAGTTTTACTGTGCTTATTGAGTACTTGATATTGATATGGTAGGATCGGGTTGCACGCTGCAACATGTGAAATAAGGGTGATATGTTGAGGTGAAATAAGGGTGAATTTGTACTATACGGTGGGATCGGGTTGCACGCCGCAGCAAGTGGAATAAGGGTAGATTGACATGGTGAAATAAGGGTGAATTATGATACTTATATTGACATATAGTGGGATC
>AWOL01S0041841.1:5000-26119 GCA_000715115.1 Nicotiana otophora | reverse complement strand
CTTACAGGCTTGCGTTGCCACCGGGGTTATCATCAGTTCATCCGGTGTTCCATGTGTCCATGCTTCGAAAGTATCATTGTGATCCGTCCCATGTGTTAGATTTTAGCTATGTCCAGTTGGACGAGGATTTGACTTATGAGGAGGAGCCGGTGGTTATTCTAGCCCGACAGGTTCATCAGTTGGGGTCGAAGAGCTATCCTTCAGTCCGAGTGCAATGGAGAGGTCAACCCGTCAAGGTAGCTACTTGGGAGTCCGATTCGTACATGCGGAGTAGATATCCCCACCTGTTCACCAGTTCAGGTACTTTTCTATGTCCGTTCGAGGACGAACGGTTGTTTTCAAGGTGGAGAATGTGATGACTCGATAGGTCATCTTATGTTTTAAAACCTAATTCTATGATCCGAAGCCTTAAAAATCATATTTTAGCCTTCCTCAATTTGCATGCGCAGTCCAGGCGTCTTCCCGAAAAGCTTTTATATTAAAAACTGAGAAAAATAAAAATGTTTGCCTAAAAACTTCACTTGAGTTGACTTTGATCAACATTTTGAGCAAACGGAGTCGGATTAGTGTTTTGACGGTCCCGGTGGGTCCGTATCGTGATTTGGGACTGAAGCGTATGCCCAGAATCGAATTCGAAAGTCCCTAGCCCGAGATATCGGAATTTGTTAAAATTTGAGAGCTAAAGGCTTAATGAATTTGAAATGTTTGACCCATAGTTGACTTTATGGATATCAGGTCCGTATTTTAGTTTCGGAACTCGGTATAGGTCCAATACCATATTTATGACTTGTCTGTGAAATTTGGTGAGAAATAGAGTTGGTTTGACGTGATTCAGACTTCCGGTTGTGAAAATAGATGTTTTAAAGCTTCCTTGAAAATTTCCTTTGATTTGGTGTCCGATTCATAGTTCTAGGCATTTCTTTAGTGATTTGATCTCGCGATCAAGTTTGTATGATATTTTAGGACTTGTGTGCATGTTTGGTTTAGAGCCCCGAGGGCTCGGGTGAGTTTCGGATAGGCTACAAGTGAATTTGGACTTAGAACATTGCTAGTGCGTTTCGGTTTTTGTTGCAGGACTCAACTCTCGCAATTGCGAGATCAATCATAACATTTGCGACCACTGTTGAGTTTGCATTTGCGATCTACTCATTGCATTTGCGAAGAGTAGCTGGGGATGCTAGAGTTCGCATTTGCGAACAATGTTTCGCATTTGCGATGTGAGCTGGGAGGGGGATTCTTCGCATTTGCGATCACTGAGCCGCATTTTCGATCCCACCAGAGTTCGCATTTGGGAACAATTCTACGCATTTGCAAATAAAGGTTTGATGGTTCCCGCATTTACGATGAATTCTTCGCATTTGCGAGGTTCGGATTTGCGAACCCCGGGTCGGAAATGCGACAGCTGCAGGTGAACAAAATGACTTAGACAGGAGTTTTGGTTCATTCTTCAAATTTTCAAAACCTAAAACCTTAGAGGCATTTATTCCAAGACTCCTTCTTCTCCAAATCATTGGTAAGTGGTTCTAACCTATTTCCTTTAAATGTTTCACTACATTTCACAAGATTTCAACCACAAATCTAAGGTTTTCATGGTGGAATTGGGGGGGGGGGGTTGGGTAGAAACTAGGGATTTGGTAAATTGGAATTTAGACCTCGAATTGAGGTCAGATTTCGAAACAAATTACATAATCTAGCTCGGGGGTGAATGGGTATGGATTTTTGTCCGAACCTCGGGTTTTGACCAAGCAGGCCCGGGGTCGATTTTTGATTTTTGGGGGGAAAGTTTGGGGAATCTAAATTTATACATTGTAATTGATTTCTTTAGCAATATTTGATATTATTGAGTCATTTGTGGATAGATACGAGTGGTTTGGAGGTGGCTTCTAGAGGAAAAGTGGTAATTGAGCATTGAGTAGCCTTTGGAGCGAGGTAAGTGTTGTGTCTAACCTTGACATGAGAGAATTAGGAACCCTCGGACTAATTTCTATGTGAATTTCATGTGAGCGGCGTATATTTGAGGTGACAAGTACTTATGCGCCGCCAAATTATCTGTTTTCCCTGTTTTCCCATTTTTCTCATATTATCTATTTCCTTGTCTTAACTTTTACCTGCTCTAATTGTGTTTCCATGTCTAATTACTACTTGTAGACATTGTTTCCTCATGTTTATGATGTTAGTTCTTTTCATAGTTTCATAATCCTCTACTATTGGCTCAAGTTGGTTTATCTGTATCTTGTAGTTGTAAATTTTGGATTGGTCTCGTTGTGTAGTATTACTTATTCGGATTATTATATTGCACAAGGTTTTCATTTATTCAGTTGGTGTCTTAGAATTGTAAAGGGTTTTCCTATAATTTGAATCGTGAGTTTTACTGTGCTTATTGAATACTTGATATTAATATGGTGGGATCGAGTTGCACGCCGCAACAGGTGAAATAAGGGTGATATGTTGAGGTGGAATAGTTTATTATTCCACTATGTCTAAAATAAGACGAACCGGTATATTTTAGGAAATTCCACTGTTGAGGTGGAATTGTTTATTCTTTTCCTCCTCTTCTTGCACTTTCTCCATGTCGGAGACACTAAAACCTTGAATTTATCCTTTCCTATTCTCAAATCCCATCCGGTTGTCAAGTCGGTCAGACGAATTCAAGCGGGCTAGTCCCCGAAAATGCCTCGCCCGTAAGTTCCTTTATCGATAGGGAAAACAATCTCTTTTTATTTTTAGATTCAAAATTCTTTATTTTTTTCTCCTAATTTCCCACTCTTTCTGTGAGGCAAAACGTCACCGCACTATTTTCTATACGTCAATCCAATCTTGCTTCCATTCATCATCCATTATGAGGAAACATTCTTGAATGACATGCTAAGACCAAGATTGATTAATTAAAGAATCTTTGTATTCCTAGATGCTCGGCAAGACGTGATAAAGACCTGAAAGGCGAAAGAATCCTTTCGATCAAATAAAACTCCCAAGCCTCAATTTAGATATTCTATTCGTCAACGGGGTCATGCTCTTTGAGTGAGATAGCTTCAAGTCCACTTGTGGATTTCGAGAAAACCGAATCAATTGGCTTTTTTCCCAGCGATGCCTCCAACTCGAGATTTTTCTTCATTATTGCAGACCTTTTCAATCAGTTGAGTGGAGCACGATACTTCACTAAGTTTGATTTGCGGTCGGGGTATTATCAAGTGCAGGACGATTGCTTCCATTACTGACCAGAAAGACACCAAACTTAGCATGTGAGCTTTCATGAAGACTTGCATCATTATTCATTTTCTCGTGGCTCGATTGATCATTTGCTTCTTCCTTTGGGCATGAAGTGTTTGGTGAGGCCTTTCTTCACTTGTTGAACCTTCCTTAGTTACAAGCACCTACTATTCCTAATACAACTCCCAAAATGCGATGCAGTGAAAGACGTNCACCATTTGGCAGGGCTACTAGGACTTGGGTCTCTCTCTTGGGCGGGGCATCAAGTACATCTATCTTTACCGATTAACCAATTTCTAAACGCTGGAGTAGATCCTAAAGAGATACCACTTCCTCATGAATTTATCTTGAATCGAGATCTTTTGGCTCAACTTTATCCCAGTTTGCCGAGGGAGCAACCCCATTTTTCACCTTGAATTGGTCAAAATATGCGGAATTTCTTACTTTTCGTGGAGGATTAGATCCTGTAACTGGGGGTCTGTGGCTGACTGATATTGCCCATCGCCATTTAGCTATTGCATTTATTTTTCTCGTTGCTGGTCATATGTATAGAACCAATTTCGGGATTGGGCACAGTATGAAAGATCTTTGAAATCCTTGATAGTCTGGAAAGGGAACGCGAATCTAGCCACCACTTTCTTTATTTAAAGAAAAAGAAAGAGGGTGCGGGTCAAATCCGCATCTTTGCGCCCTTTACTTACTTCAAGGGATGGTGCGTCCGATACATGATTGGTTAATGACGATTCTCAACAGCATCTGTAAGATCTCGAGGCTTACTAGACGGAATTCGATCAAAAATGAAAACTTTGGATATTTTTCTTAGAAGGAGATGAACTACCTATAGATTTGTATGTAAGTGCACGATAGGAATTAAGAGAAAGCTGGCATCCAATCAAGAAAGAATCACTTCGGACAATTAGACTAAGCTTCCCCCTTCTCTCTCTTCTTTAGCTAATGATGAAGCAAATCCCTAAAGTCAAAGTAGTCCATGAAAGCATCTATTTTTTCCGTTCAAGAAATTGCTTATGTAAAGATGGGGTGAGTCTCTTATAAGATCTTCCTTTCTTCTCTTTTCTTCTATTAGTTAGCTTGGATTGAGAAAGCTCCGCCCAATAGCGCTTAGCCATGTGTGTGTAGACCGAAATGGTCTCGCGAAGCCGGTCAACGGTAGCCTAAGAGCAAGTCAAAACTACGAGAAGGGCGCGAGAAGTTTTGTGAAGGTAGAGAGAGATTAAAAAATCAGACTTCAAGTTGGTGTGCCGCGTGTTAAGAAGGCAGAGACCGCCCCAGGCTTCGCCCTAATTCCCATCTAAGGTTGAATAAGATTAGATTAGTCTCGCTAAATTCGTTCTCGAATGATTCATCGATGGAATTAGGCCTAGGTCTATGAAAATTTCTTGTGATTCCCCTTCTTTCTTCGACGAAGGCATACACGCATCGATAGGGAACCCAAAGAAGAGCTAGAAAAAGGAAAGCGGCACCTTAACTTAATAGCTCCATTTCTTGTTCCTGAGCGGAAGGTACGCTCAGCCCCTGATACATTGCTATTTCTTAATCCTTGCGGCCAGGGATAATGAGTCGGTTGGCTGTTAGAGTATAGCCTCTCTCGGGGTTAGCGATAAGAGTACACCGGCCCGTGTGGTAGCGGGCGAACTAAGGATTTCGTGCTTGCAAGGAAGCGTGCAAGTGGGTGAACGCATCACCAGCCAAGCTAGTCACTTGGAACATAGGGGTATTCAATCCCCGAGCTTCTGGGCCTTGAGAACCGACTTCGGATTTGCTCCTTAGATAGTGAGTAGCAAAGAAGGGTAGGGTTTTCACTTCCACGTCCCAGCTCGTCGAAGCTACCGCGTATCGATTGAAATTTCCCTCCTCAGCCGGAGGCGGAACCGGCTCCCCCTGAACCATCCTCGGAAGAGTAAGAAAGGAGAAGGGAACGGGAGTTTCTCGCCTCCAAAGAGTATAAAGAAGCGGAGTGTCACCCCAACAAACTAGACGCACGCATCAAGGCGTTCTGCCAACGAGCGAAGGCGATCGCTCAAGAAAGGGGATTCAGCCCCGGCAAATGCGATGCAGTGAAAGACGCTGCGGACTATGTGGCCGGTGACGTAAAAGATATGCCGGCAGCTAGCCAACTCCGCTTTCTAACGAGGTTAAGGCGTGACCTAGAAAATGGAAACAGCGAGCCCTGGGGTCTCATCGAATGAGAAGTTCGAAGATGAAGACCAGGTTCGGCACAAAATCATAAAGGTTTTAGGACCCGTTGGTCAAAGGAAAGGGAAGGTCCTACTTCCGGGACGGAGCTGTATGACGCGAGAGTATAACGTATGGTTCATTTGAGAAGGGTGTGATACCACCACCTATCAGGACTGACGAGCGGTCCAGGGAATACCTAACGAGAGGATGAATTCAAACACACCCAAAATCCACAAGAATTGTACCAACATCTATGGAGCTTAGCAAGGAACCTTGGCTTCATCTCTTATCACCTCAGTCAATCCTACAGCGGAAACTCGAGTTGAGGCACTGCAAGCGAGCAAGAAGCACTTGTTGTAACCAAAACAAAAACCCCATGGATCAGCAAAGGCTTGTTCTGGACCACGCCGCTAGATTGAGACTAAAATTGAGGCGTCGGTACGGAGTTGCGTCACTTGTGGATATAGACTATGCTAAGGAACGGACATCATCTATTCTATTTTCTTTACTTACACCTTACACTGCAGCTGAGTCTAACGNTAGCGAAATCACTGGAAATGAGAGAGATGTGAGTGTCAATCATTCTGTCAGCATGCTCAAAGAGTGCTTTCCAGAAGATGGAGAAGGAGAGAATGCACTTACAGCCTCTCTCTCATATTCACCTGCCAAGGCATGACATAGATAGTAGACAGTCAGCTCTCTTACAGCCAGTTACTGCGATTGATTGGGGAGAGAGTGCTAGTCTAACTGCCGGTACGGGTATGCTAATAGATAGAGGATCTTCCAGTCCTAGAATAAGAAAGTAGCTTGTCTGCCGTACTGGCTGCTTCATTGAATGTGTCGATCTGCATTCTATATAAGGAGTTGATTTGCATCCTTGTCTGGCAGTTAGCTAAGCGAGAAGCTGTGATCGAGGAAGCCCCGCCCAGTAGTGCCTCTACTCTACTAGTCCTAGTACTAGATACTAGATAGACAGGCCGGTCACCGGTGGCATAAGATCCTTCTCTGCTTGTCTAACTCAAGCCAGATAGCAGCAATCACTCGAAATAGTCATATGCGGAACACATGCAAGTCCAGATTGAAAGATAAGGAAGGCAAGTCAAAGCGGAAAGAAAGCCTTAGCCGGAGCAGTAGCCAGAGAAGCAAGAGCAGCAAGGCAAAAAGTGGTCTCAGGCATTCCAACTGCATGAACGTAAATCTTATCTATGTCACAGGTTTGATGATCGCTAACGCACACAAAACCAATCTCATAACTTTTTTTGCAGGCAGAAGGAAAGAGAAAACGAGCGAAACGAAGTGGAGCGAGGGGGAGGGAGGATCTACTTGGAATTGGCTGTCAGTGAATCCCAAGTATGACATAGATAGAGGAAAGAAAATCTCTTACATGCCGAAGGTACATCTGAGACCTTCCTTCCAAGCAACTATGACATAGATAGACAGATGCGAGTGTACTTCAGGAAACTAGCAAGCCTTGCCATTCGGATGAAAGGAATATCATCCTAATGAAAGCCTGATTCTTCCCTTATCAATGTTTGAGATGCCTGGTTGTGCCAATTTCCCTAGTTGACAATATGACTTTTATGCCTGGCGGCAGCTCGGATCTTATGTTCTTTAGATGCCCAGCTTATCTGCCAGTTGTCTGGCTGTAAAAGGAAGAGGTTAGTTCACAACTCTGAAAGCCGAAGACGAAGCGAGGAAGGCAGCTACAGAGCAGCAGATAAGGAAGAGATTTAGGCAACTTAATTGACCTGTGCTGCTACCAGAGAAGGCTCTTTCATGCTAGGCGTCCAGACCTACTATACCCGAGCCGCATCCCCGGCACACTTGCTATATCTACTAATGCTTCATCCTAACCAACGTAGCAGAGCAGCCAACTTCAAAGCTTACCTGATTATAAAAAGAAGTATTATTAAAAAAGAGAAAGGTTAGGGGGCTGAGAAGCTCTTGCTTGCTACTTGTTGTATACTTCGCGAGCCTTCACTGCCCCGTTCTGTAACTTCCCTTCTTTTATCCGTCCATGAGGCTGTAAAAAGAGAGAAAGGGACGGCTATCTATCGGGAGTCATTTCGGTTGAATGCCACGAGGAGTAAAGATCTGGTTGATTCCATTCATCAGTCACTAAGGGAAATGACTCTCGATTAAGAAAAAGCTTTCCACCTTTCTATATCCATTTCGCGGATTAGGTTCCAAGCTAAAGATACCAAAAGAAAGGGAGCGCGCTATAGGACACTAGCTGGCCTTTACTTGGGCCCATCCCAAGCTCCCTGCTAAAAATCTAACCAGTTCGCATGGTTCACTGGTTCCACCGAAAACTCTCATATGTTGTAGCGGAGCATAGTGCGCTTTAGGCGAAGAAAGGTCTCTTTTTTCCTTTCGGTTTATTCACTGATCTGAAACTTAGTGTTGGGTGTTCTTCTATCATGCGACCCAGCGGCTTATGTGCGACCTGTTGCCCACGCCTCCTATTTGTTCAAGGCGGGCGGCGTGAACTCTAATTCGATCCGGGTATTCAATCCCACCGCTGAGATACTCAGTTAACTCCTTAATCTTCATAGGAAGATGGCTTACAACTTTTATGAACTAGAAAAATGAGGGGATAAAAAATTCCGTAAGTTTGCTTATTCACAATAGCTGTATCCAAACACCAGGCAGACCGAAAATAAAGTCATGTCAGATAGAAAGAAAATTAGATCCCAAAGGCTTTACCGGAATATGCTGAAAAGTAATCGGTCATTAAGAAAGCCTTAGCTTAGGGCTGAGAATTAAGGAGATTTTCTGATGGGATACTTCTATCGTTGTGACCACAATATTGCATTACCACCGGCAACCATATCTGGAAATAACGATTAGTGGATATTGGTAATGTAACTGCACAGCAAGTCGACCCAATCATGATATTGAAGGAGGGGGACCTTTTCTCGAAAAAACAAATTCTTCTTTCGTCCTCTAGTCTTAGTTTAAAAGAAGGAGGAATGCCCCAACCATGATGTTGCGTGTAGAAATCCTTCCCCCTTTCGGCTGTATTGAACTGCCGCATAAACAATGGATCTGCTGGGCTGGATGAGCAACTTTCTATCTGGCTTGGGAGAACAAGGACCGTCAGATCGAAGGCATGAAGGCTATAACATANGGTTGGTAAACAAGGATCGGTTTTTTAGCAAGGTACAGAATGTATCGTCAAATATTCAATATGATTCCACAAGATCTAGTTTCGTTCAAGTAACGGATTCTAGCCAACTGAAAGGATCTTCTGATCAATCCAGAGATCATTTGGATTCCATTAGTAATGAGGATTCGGAATATCACACATTGATTAATCAAAGAGAGATTCAACAACGAAAAGAAAGATCGATTCTTTGGGATCCTTCCTTTCTTCAAACGGAACGAAAAGAGATAGAATCAGGCCGATTCCCGAAATGCCTTTCTGGATATTCCTCAATGTCCCGGCTATTCACGGAACGTGAGAAGCAGATGATTAATCATCTGTTTCCGGAAGAAATCGAAGAATTTCTTGGGAATCCTACAAGATCCGTTCGTTCTTTTTTACTTATCGAGCCTCCATTTATATGCAGTGAAATGATCAGTTTTCTCAAAAATCTGACACTTATTAAATTGTTGAAGAAACAACAAGATCTTTCTTTTGTCCCTTCCAGGCGATTGGAAAATAAAGAAATGGTTAATATATTCAAGATAATTACGTATTTACAAAATATCATCTCAATGCATCCTATTTCATCAGATCCGGGATGTGATATGGTTCCGAAGGATGAACCGGATATGGCCAGTTCCATGAAGATTTCATTCTTTAAAAAAATCTATTTTTTTTATTTATTTCATCTATTCCATGACCGGAACATGTTCCAATTTCCTACTGAGATAGGCAAGCGGAGGGAGAAATAGACGTATCTTGCTAGGCAAAGATCAGAATCTCATCCTGAGACCTAAGTATGCCATTCTCTTTGTCAAGAAAGATTGAGCAGCATAGAAGTCTTGACTTCAAGATTAGGTATTTTTTTTAAAAGGGAACTAAGGCAACAGTATCAACCAATCAAATTTGTTGAATAATTAGTATTAATCATCTAGATTCTAATATTGATAAATCAATTTTAATTAGCATGTTTGCTACGTAAGGTGTGATCTTGTTTGCAAAACATAAGAAATCAAAGTATTTTGGCCCTCTCTCATATCTCATTTCGAGTGTGAAAGGCGTCACCAAACACTTTATGCCCAAAGGAAGAAGCAAATGAGAAATCGATCCACGAGGAAACGAATAGTGATGCAAGACTTCATCAAAGCTCACACGCTAAGTTTGGAACCCTTACCCTTTCCTATTTTAGAGTACCGAAGTTCAATGGCATTGATCACACCTACAGCTAGAAGAAAGAAAATACCTAGCACCCCGGTCCCTCCATTGATTGTCTGGCTTAGAGGTCATTCCACACAATGATCAGTGCAATTCGCGCATCTGTCAGTAGAGGGTTCAGATAAAGTAAGTAGCTCGCAGAGAGAAAGTTCCCTGGCTGGTACCAATAGATAGAGCTACTAGTAACATAAGCAAAGACGGTTGAGAGTGGAAGGAGTTAACCTCTTTGCCTCAAGGTAAAGAAATATAGCAACTGACAAGGAGTAGCTGTATAGGTACCAGTTAGGGTGCCAATCTAGTATTGCACTGCTAACAGGACGGTCAGTCGATAGCGGAAGCAAAACTTCTCACATCTCTGTGACTCTTTATTCTCATGACCTCAAGAGCATTTGGCTTCATAATACTTTATTCTTTTTATTTTTCTATGGACTACATAAATCTTCTCTTCCAGCCCAAAGGAGGATAATCTCTTTTGGAAGCTCAATGCTCACGGTAATAATTATGCCAATTCTACCTAAAAATCTCTTCATGTGATCAAGAGAGCTCCCTTTTTCAGTAGATGAGATTAGGATAAAAGGTATTATCTAAACGCTTCTTTTCTCTGGCTTGCTCTTTCAAATGCAATTTTGGCCTACAGTAATGTAATCGGGATTTCATCTCCTAAATTCTTTTTTCTATGAAAGCAAGAGGTGGTTCCCTTGGTATACCCACCTGTGTGCCTCCTAATTCCGTGAAGTCCTTGGAGCATGTGCGATTTATTCAGGATCCTTGTCAAGAAAGGATTCAGTCACTTATTCTTTATTTTATGTTAAAAGGTCTGGAATCGAAGAGGGACTAAGCAGGAATACGTGTAATAGCCCCGCAGGGAACCACAAGCTTAGTCAAGTAGAACCGGGTTGTGCTGCTTGATGCTCCGATCAAAAACAAATCAGTGGGGCCATGCCGATATGACTGAATATGCTTTAGAAAGGTTAGCAATTCTGTTTCAAATAGTTTGAGCTTGGAAGCAACCTGCTATCTATCGTTAGAAGAGAACAGACTGATGACACTGACAGTACTATCCCATTTTTTGGCTTAGGGCCTGATGCTTAGTTTCCTTCTATCTTAGTACTGATCTTTATTGTCCGATTTGCAATGAAGCGGCAGAAGAACCTATTCGACAGTAATCTAGAAGGAACTTCAGAAAACCCGAAAGTAGGCCGAAACCACGGTTCTCCGGTTAGAATTTGGCTATGTCAGCCTTTGATGCAAAATTATGAGCTGACATGAGTGGAATAGAAGCAACTAGTCCTATCCAAAGAGTCCCAACCTAGGAAAAGTACTTTGTTAGGGGCAAAAGCCGGCTCAACAAAGGAATTTTTCAATGGATCGTCGACAAGAACTACTCGAGCTCTTAATGAATGAGCAATGAGTTTGATTCTTACTATTCAAAGCAGAGGAAATAGTAGTTATCCAATTCTTCCTTTTCTAAACTATTATGCCCGACGTCCCGGCCTGGGAGCCTTGTTCGCCTGGCATCAGAAAAGTTTTCATTATAAATGGATATAAGGAGTTCACATCATTGTTTTTTACTATGAATAGCCCCTATTGTTTATAGAGATCTTACCGCCCCGCCCTTCATAGTCGCGACTGTTGTCATGGAAAAAGAGTTTATTTTCTGTCAAAGAAGCATGCTTAACGTAGCCTATAGCATAAAGGCATTCGAGCCACGTCTAAACTAAATGTTGGGCAAGGGCCCGTATTCTCTCTTCTGTGGATACGTTATCCCTTCCGGCTATAGTATGGGGAAGGGGAGGTGAGATCTATTCATTGATTTTATATTAGAAGGGCGGCCGTACTATGATCGTCCGGGAGACATGGGCCCACGTAAAAATCTCACTCTTAGAACATTGTTGAAAGAGGAGAGCCGGTTTTACACACTAAGTCATGAGTGAACCTAGGCTCTTCAAGACCAGCCTTTCACTTCTAACAGGTGGGAATAGGAGTCAATCAATGACTGAAATTTCTTATTCGTAGATCAGCACAAAGTTATTAATCCAATCCGATCTAAGATGAGTAATCGAGTTCTTCTTCTTCTGGTTGGAACGAGAATCCCTCTCAAAGGGGAAGAATCTGATTCGATCTCCGGGCTTATAACCAACCTATGAACAATGGTATGTATTGTCTTGTCGGTCTATTTCTTGACAGACCTCCCCAGAATGCCCATACAGACTAAGACCTTATTCACACAGCAAAGAAAGGCCGAGTGAAAGGGGGAGCTATTCTGATATTAAGAGGTTTAATATAGAATAAATTCGTGGGAGCGGACCTTCGATTTCCTTGGACCACGTAAGAATTCGCCGTCCGATTGAAGCTGCTTTTTCCTGGATGCTCTATAGGAATCCATCGCTATTCCTTTCCTCCACCGATAAAGGTTCATCCTGAGTCACAAGAGCAATCTCTTTCCAAATATAAAAACTTCAATAATTTTTCTTTGTTTGAAAGGAGAAAAAAAAGAGGTAATATCTATACCTAAATATTAATCCGAACTGACATGAATCTCAATGACAATGACCAAGAATTGACCCTCAGTACCACCTCCCTTCGCTTCAGAATCTTAGGCACAGCTCTTCTAGTCAGAGAAGAGTCTAAGTTGCGAACTGTTCACAAAAGAATTTCTCTCGAATGACATTTGTCAATTCCCATTCACCGTTAGGATAAAGAGATTTTATTTTTGCAGTTTCTTTTTCATCTGATAGCACAGCAGCTAAACGCTCTATAAAGTCGATTCCCGTTTACCCACAACGGAGGAGCCGCCCCCACCAAGCAGGCGGCCACAAGTCATAATGCACTCTTAGCACAACAAATCCACTTTGAAGTTGACTTATTACCGACGCGATGGATTACTATTTGAAAACATTTTCAATACAAAAGGAGCTCATTCCGGCTATACTCTAGTTGGACAGTCTTAGTTCAGTTTGAGACGTCAAGGAGGCACGAAGAGCTAACAAAAAGTATTTATATTTGACTGTCTGAAATCAAGTGGGAGATTGAATTGAAAAGGCCCCGTATTAGCTCTTTTCAGGTTGATAATGTGGAATTGAAAACTTTGGAGAATATCATTACCTACATCAAACTCTATGTATTAAGTATATAGCATTTCCTTCTGAGCCAANCACACTAACCGAATCTCGCATAGAATCCATAAATGAAGAAAGCATCTCAATTGGAGAAAAGTTCGTTTTCCCGGGGAATTTGCTTGTCAACGAAATTCCACTCATAAGTAGGTTCACATCGTGATCTAAGTTCCATTTCCCATCGAGAGGTTATGATACTGGTAAATAGTCATATTCTTCTCCTTGGGTTATGAAATAATTCAATCGCTCTGGGCTCCCTCACTGCATTCCAAGGCAAGCTTCTACTAGATCCTGCTATTCCTGATATTCCTACTGGATTTGAGCAACTCGAGTAGGACACAAAGTTCAATTCCCAAAATGCGATGCAGTGAAAGACACTGGGGACTAATTCAATACTTGCATCACTATTCGTTTGGGTTCTTCCTATGATGAACTTATCGGATGTTATCCCGATTCGTCTCTATTTTTGTGAAACTATTCCTCAAGCAAGGCAGCCGATAAGTCATTGAAGGGTTTGTATGAATAATGGAATGGTTAACATCACTCATTTTAAACTCTCCCACGGTGATATAATATCTTTTCAAGAAAATGATGTGATAACCCGTGGTGAAGAAATAAAGAGATCCTTCTATATCGAAATCTCAGTTGAACAAATAATAGGAAAATTATAGAATCACCCGTGGAGAAGAACCAAAACAGATTCGGCTCAGATTGAAAATACTGGACAGGAAAGGAAAACAAACTTTCCAACATTTCAAGCCCTACTACCACCACATCATTGCATGCAAGGGGAGCTCGCTCGATTCGCAGATTGGTCCGACTCGTAATTCACTTCTGAACCCGTGTTCGATAGCTTGACCATAGTGATGTTAATTGTGGTTACATTCATAAGTAGCGGGCGGCCGAGATTGTTATGTAAAAAGGACCAAGGAGGTTACTATACTAAAGGAGAAGCGGGAGGAGTAGGATCTAGCTTTAGGGGCGGAATCGAAGCGAAGAAATTAGTTCATACCATGACGATCTATATGGAAGGGAAGTTGTTTTGATGCATTCCTCTTGAGAATGAAGAAGAAGATAGATCCTCTTTTTAATAGGAAAATTTGGTCACGTAGATCTTCTATTTCGCTGGAATTCGTTGATTGCCCCGTACGAATTTACAATGGAAAAACTCATGTTCGTTGTAAGATTACTGAAGGAAAGGTTGGTCATAAATTGAGAGAGTTTGCTTCTACACGGAAATGAAGACCTCCAAGAACAAATATTGGATCAGGAAGTTGATCCCTTGCTCTCACGTTCGAGTGTTTGTTTGTTGTTTAGGCCCGTGAGTGAGATTTCTGCTCATTGCAGTCACCTCCGGGGTTCTTCGCACCTGGATAGTAGCAGGACTTTGGCCGAGACACATACAATTGAAAGTCTAATCCCAACCTCTTTGGAAGGAGCTCCAAAAAAGACTTGACTTCAGAGTCAACCTGTCTAAACTTCTCTACAAACGTCTTCCCCTTGCTGCTGCTCTTTAAACTTGCAACTGCTATCTTTTCCCTTCCACAACAAACCTGAATAATTCTAGCTATATTCGTGTCCTTTTCTTAGTCCCCATCAGGAAAGAAAGCTATAGAGTTCAAGGATTTCTTGATTGGTACTACTAGTTTGTCCGTCTACTGGGTGGGACTACTCCGACATACTCGGTGCTACACCCCTATTATCTCATCCTCGAGACTGAACTAAGGTATATCCCTTCTTTGCTTAGGGCTTGGTTTGGGTTCAGATTCTGCCAGTCAAAATAAAATACCAGGTCGGGGCTTTCTTTCCTACGGTTTCCGATATTGCAATGGCAAGCAAGNACCTTGACTTTTGGCTTTTCGTTCTTTCTGCTGCAGCTGTTTAGCTATATTCGTCTCCTTTTCTTAGTCCCCATCAGGAAAGAAAGCTCTAGAGTTCAAGGCTTCCTTGATTGGTACTACTGGCTTGTCCATCTACTGGGTGGGACTACTCCGACATATTCGGTGCTACGCCCCTATTATCCCGTCCTCGAGACTGAACTAAGGCACATCCCTTCTTTGCTTAGGGTTTGGTTCGGGTTCAGCTTCTGCCGGTCAAAATAAAATACCAGGCCGGGGCTTTCTTTCCTGCGGTTTCCGATATTGCAATGGCAAGCAAACAGAAGGTTTCCCTCTTTCGGGTATAGGCTTTCCCGATTGATTGGAAAGATTTTAGACTGCCAGAGAAAAAAAACTACCTAACCCTGATATCCTTGGTACTGTCCCTGCTGAGAAAGATCCGGATTTCTCTGAGAGTGCTTTTCCAGTGCGATGTAACCAACAACTCAAGGATATCAAGGGAAGGAGTTGCAGGATNATAAGGGGAATCCCATTCTAGGAGTTCTCCAAAGCCCTATCCCATATAAAAGAGAAAAGCTATATTAACGCTCTAGCCCAAGAATAGATCTTATGAAAAGAAAAGAACGATCGTCAGCGGAGATCGCAATACGAAGTTTTTTAGACATAATCCCCGGCATCAGAGAATTCCAGGGATTTTCTCTATTTAAAGTAGGAGATAGCCGGGTATTCCCACAGAGAAGTCTTGCTCTGGCTTGCCCAAAGCGTTGAACATAGAGAATTAAGGTTGTCTTACATACACACTGGTGGAATTTCATTTTCTTCCGCTTTTTAAAATAGTAAGAGGGGAATTGAGTAAAATATCCTTGTCCGTAGTTCCAGCGGATTCTCTTTTGTCTTGCAAACCCCTTATTCTGTACTCCCCTATTCTTGAAAAGACCGCTATGCACCTTGACTTTTGGCTTTTCGTTCTTTCTGCTGCAGCTGTTTAGCTATATTCGTCTCCTTTTCTTAGTCCCCATCAGGAAAGAAAGCTCTAGAGTTCAAGGCTTCCTTGATTGGTACTACTGGCTTGTCCATCTACTGGGTGGGACTACTCCGACATATTCGGTGCTACGCCCCTATTATCCCGTCCTCGAGACTGAACTAAGGCACATCCCTTCTTTGCTTAGGGTTTGGTTCGGGTTCAGCTTCTGCCGGTCAAAATAAAATACCAGGCCGGGGCTTTCTTTCCTGCGGTTTCCGATATTGCAATGGCAAGCAAACAGAAGGTTTCCCTCTTTCGGGTATAGGCTTTCCCGATTGATTGGAAAGATTTTAGACTGCCAGAGAAAAAAAAGCTATCTAACCCTGATATCCTTGGTACTGTCCCTGCTGAGAAAGATCCGGATTTCCCAGAGAGTGCTTTTCCGGTGCGGTGTAACCAACAACTCAAGGCTATCAAGGGAAGGAGTTGCAGGACCGGAGTTCTATCTCGGATCCACAGAATGACCAGTTTTTGTCTCGAAAACCGCTCTTAGGGCAGGTTCCACGTGGGATTGGATATCGAAGGTTCCTTCCGAGCATTTTGGATATGGAATCTGTATTTCCAGATCGGCTCTCCCTGTCCCTATTTTAGTAAAATTTAATTCTCTCAATTCTCGGGCGATTGCACGCTGCGTTGCGGTCTCATGAACTGAACTTTGTTGTCTTCCCGCGCACGAAGTGAATGGGCGTTGTGTCGTGGTCAGTTTCGGGGTTTTCTCCTATTTGACTTCAATTACCATATGGTCATATGCTATCTGCTTTTCTAAAAGGACAAGCCAATATAACCGGAAAGGAAGAGTTTGATCCTAGCTCGCCTTCGCTCGTTAGCAGAACACCTTGATGCGTGCGTCTAGTTTGTTGAGGTGACACTCCGCTTCTTTATAATCTTTGGAGTCGAGAAAATCTCATTCTCTTCTCCTTTCTTGCTCTTTCGAGGATGGTTCAGGGGGCGGGGAGTCCATCCCTCTCGTTCTGACAAAAGACATAAGGGGAAATACACGACGGACGGAAAGCGGGGAAACATCCTTTTTCTGTCTTCTCTCCATAAAGAAAGGAAAGCACCGCCAAGCCAACAAGAAAGCAAACACTGCATAAGGTAAGACTAAGGGCCTTGTGCGCCCTGCAAGAGTATATATGGATCCGGTATTTTAGAACTGGTGGTGGGAACTGAACGAAATCAAAGGGGGCCTTATCCCTTAGAATCGAATTCTAAACTGACGTGGTGCTGCTGGATTCTTCTGATCAATAGAACAAGAAGAGGAGGAAAGAAAAAGAAAGAATTTCATTATGATCAAAAGCCTTTTGGACCTTATACGCTTGTATTTCTGCAGTCCCCGTGCAATTCACATATCGTTCATAAAAAAAAGAGTTTAAAATATTCCACCTCAACGAGTATGCCTTACCCAACGCATACTCGTACTTAGACAAAAGTGCTCGGTACTTTTCTCATTTCTCTATACCCTACTCTCTGATGAAACCCTTCAGAATGCGACATGAACCATCAAAGTCCTACAAATGAAGATTTGGCCCTATCAAGCCTGCTTTCCTCGATTAAAGCCCACAGAAGGGCCAAAGCTCTAAAGTTGTTCGTCTGATGAAACCGAGAACCGAAAGATGGGTCCCGTGGTTCCTATGCCACCGTGTTTCCCGGTCCTTGTCTTTTAGTGCTTCGACCCGAAGCAATAGCTTCTAGCTAGTTCAGTGGATAAGATGGCTGCGCTCCAGCCTCGAGGACGTGTACAAGGTCTTTGCCGATTCCTATCAACATGGTTCATCTCTTAGTAGATGGGCGTGAAAAGTGGAGACTTTGACCGAATGAATAGGGATAAATTTTGTTCTTTCCACTGCTTGAAGTGATTGTTACAACCACGAAGAAACGACAAATCCCAACTACGGATATATAAGAGCCAAAACTGCCCCTGAAAAAAAAGGGCGGGAAGACCTTTGACCTGGCTGGGGAGGTTAAAGCGGCGTCGAGTTATTTTCATTCTCGTACGGGGAAAAGTGGCACTCGGTTCTTAATAGAACTCAAAACTAGGTTTTTATGTATATAAAATATATCTTTCTCTTCCTCAGAGATTGAATTGAAAGTCGCGTTGGCACTAAACTAATAAGGAGAGCAGAAAGCAGCGAAAGGGGAACCCTTTTTATAGCATTAATAAACTAGAACCCGGTTAGATTAAATCATGCACCATAGCCAACGCTCTATCTAAGAAACATTCTTTCTTTTAGGCTGGTAGGGGTAACCTTCCGCATGAAAGCAAAAGAAAGCGATCGATCAAGAAATGCAAAGAGAAGGGGAATGGTTAGGATAACCCATCCAGTCCTCTATCGCATCAAATTGACAAATTCATTCTGTTGTGTAAAACCAGTGAAGTTGGTGGTGCTCAAACACCAAGTGGGGCTGCGAATTGAAATTGCTAGTTTTCTTTATATTCTCATTGAATAAAAGAGCATTTACGAGGTTTCAAGAGTGTGGTGTGCAGAAAGAAGAAAGAGTCTCGAGGTTCTAGTATAGATAGGGAGTGAAAGTTCATAATGCTCCTTGTGCCGCCGTGCCCTCCAAATGCGTTATATTGGGCTTTTGACCTGATTTGTCAACAATGGGTCTTGGCGCCTTGGCTGCTGCTTAAACAGGACATCCTCTCAGAAGCCCATGTATATTAGTCAAAGATGGGACTTTCACAAGTCTGATTGCTATTTGCCGTCAAATGAAAAGTTTGTAGAAAGCCCCATATCAATCCATCTCCATAGGAGACAATATGAGCAAAAGATAGGAATCCCTGAATCTCGCAGAAAAGAACTCACTCCGGAGGGAGTGAGGGGGGTATTCAAAAAGGGGAGCCGTGTGTTCTTTCTTTCCTTGTAGGAACTATTCAAGTGAGTCCTCCTATTGTGAACAAAAAGATGAACACTACAGCAAATAACATGGGTGTTTTGAATTGTATCGAACCCCCCACATGGTAGCGATCCAACTAAAGATTTTGATTCCAGCGGGGACAGTATGATCATGGTAGCTGCAGTGAAGTAGGCATGGGTATCAACATGGGTTCTAGATAAATAGACAAAGAAAGGAGGGCTACAACGCTGGCTAAACAATAACCAATGGTGATAGACCCACAACCCCCGTACCCCCTTCTATTATGAATCGCCACAGTCTTCCTACTTCTCCATTGTTACAATCAGATCCGAAAAATGAGAAAACAATCAAAATGGACCTGAATTGAATCATGACTATATAAGATGTCTGTGTCGTAGCAGTTCTTGCTTAGCAGGATCAGGTCACCAATCGCGAAGGACGGGAATGAGCGGAATCAATGTGTTCCAATTTTTGGCCTTGCACCGACCATCCAATGGACCATGGACTAAATGGCCACTGCCTGAAAGGAATATGTACAGGGGACCGCCGCCCCCCAAATGAGCATACGTCTGTCGCGGGAACAGGAAGAACGAAATTGACAGCGCTATTGGGCTGAGCTTTCTCGATCCAAACTAACTAATAAATAAACGAGAGGAAAGGAAGATCTTATAAGAGACTCACCCCATCTTTACATAAGCAATTTATTGAACAGAAAAAATAGTTGTGGCTTATAAATAGGAAGATAAGGCATTAGCGGACCGACTTGACAGGACCTTTAGGACTACACTAATTCAAGAATAGCCTGACAGCTGATACAGCAGGCACTCTTATTCATTCTCCACACCTTCAACTAATTCAAGCAATTCAATTAGTAGGAAAGTCATATCACTGAACATTGGATTACATACAACCTCGTGAACATTACAACCAATCAATCGAGAGTCTTCCGCGGCAATACGGACTCGACCCGCTCCTAGCCACTCCAGGGTACCATAGCATGTCGGGAATAAGGGGGGACCCAACTGGACCAAGTTAGTCCGAACCGTTTTGTGCTTCTAGAGGACCCTGAACAAGAATAGGCAAAGATGCCAGATCTTGACACTGCTGAACTGGAAGAGATTGCTCAAGATGAGTGTTTGGGTAACAAAGCTGAGGAGGGTGTAGTCAAGGAGAGAACTCCCGAGGAGAGTGATTTGGATCATAGAAGCGAGCATCTAGAAGAGAGGGTCAACTATGGCAGTGACTGAGGGGGACTTGTTCTGTGATAAACAAATAACTTAAAAAAAGAACCTCAGGCCATCCAAAAGAGGTGAACCTGAGAAGAGCAGTAAGAGTAAGCGTTCAAGTGCTGGTGCTATGACCAACAAGGTGGAAGATCCAGGGAGTTGAGGTAGTTAGACCTATACCCCGAAATGCTCCCAGCATAGCTCCCTTGCGGATTTATTACAACTAGCGATTCTGATAAACATTATTATAGAAATTGGGAATATTCCTATAGTGAGAGTCATTGTAGTGTACTATTTGAATTAGTTCACTCTGATGTACGGGGGCCTGCCCCAACTCTTTATTTATTGGGTTATAATGATTTTATGACTTTTTGGATTCTTTCTCTAGTCTTACTATTATTTATCAACAAATATCGATTTAAGTGATGAGGTCGCAAAGAGTTTTGGAACACAGTGCAAGTATTCATTGGATTTATTGTCAAAAGCTGGTCTTAGGGCAAAACGATTTCCCTTTCAGTTGATTTTATTCAACGATTGACCAGGCTCTAAACAGCTACTGTGCTTATTTGGTCTATCAGTGATTCGGCCAGCTACTGACCTAATTGGGAGCTTTTCAGTCAAGGCCGTCGGATTTTGAGGTCCTTTTGCAAGGGTCCAGATCGTCCACGTAAGGCTTGCATATGTTATGTAGTAGGTCATTGATAATTTGTGTCATCGCTCTTTGATATGTTGCACTTTCTTTTTCTTTTTGTTTTGGGCATATCATAGTAAGGAAAGGAAGTGAGGGCACTCATTCGAATCGAATAGTTGAAACTACTATAACTCCTATTTTTCTGCTTTAAGAGAATCCTTCTAGTTTGTTTTAAAGCGTTGAAGAGAGAGATAGGACATTCTAAAGATAGTTGTGGAAGAAGCATATGGTTTCTAACTATGAGCCCGTTTTCAAGCTAACTGAAT
Organism: Nicotiana otophora; assembly: GCA_000715115.1. Taxonomy (NCBI): domain Eukaryota; kingdom Viridiplantae; phylum Streptophyta; class Magnoliopsida; order Solanales; family Solanaceae; genus Nicotiana; species Nicotiana otophora. The sequence continues at coordinate 5,330 of AWOL01S0041841.1, read as the reverse complement.
TCCTATCTGCTGTTAGTTCTGATCCACTATCTGCTCTTACTGCTCTCGTTGCCGGTGTGCTGAAGGCACAAGAGATTTATTGGAATCTGTAAAACATAGACATCGTTTTTTCAATAACGTTGTAATCGCTAGCTCTATCAATCTTTCGTATGTACTATTACGACCCAAAGAGTTAGTCCATCCATATACCAACTCAAAACTAAGAACGCTTCATTCGGCGTGGTTATTATGGAGGACATACCGATGTCTATAAGCTCTATGGTTAAAATTTAGACTATTACGATGTGAACGTAGTTGGGGATATAATATAGGCATTGACACCGAAAGGAA
>AWOL01S0041826.1:342146-375340 GCA_000715115.1 Nicotiana otophora | reverse complement strand
AACAAGCTTTTGGGACTACCCACGAGTGAAAAGGATTTAATCTTTAATGATTTTTGAAAAAGTCAACAAAAGTCAACCCTAGCCCGAGATCGGACCAAAATCCAATTACTCATTCACCTCCGAGCCCGATTATGTGATTTGTTTCGAAATCCGACCTCAATTTTAGGTCTAAATCTCAATTTCTTAAAATTCCCAATTTCGACCTAAATTCCTAATTTCTACCTTGAAAAAGAGTAGATTAAAGGTTAAAATTAATGGGTATTTATAGAAATGTAAGGAAACAACTTAAAATCTACTAAACTATAAAGTTGGGGTGAAAAACCTCTTCAAAATCGCTTCTAGGCCGAGCTCAAACATGAAAATGGTGAGAAATAGGAAGAATCCTGATTTTTTGACTGTTTTAATCACCTACGTCAAGTCGTCTTCACATTCGTGAAGGAGTTGACGTGATCGTGAAGCAGCAGCGGCCAAAGGCCTTCGCGTTCACGAAGTCTTACTCCCCCTGCCATCGCGTTTGCGAAGAGTAACTGACATGCTCCCTCCCGGACCCCATAACCCTACGCGTTCGAGAGAGAGAGAGGATGCGTTCGCGAATGGTAAACGCCCCACTACTTCGCATTCGTGACCAGATCCACACGTTCATGAAAAAGAAAATCCTCCCTAGCCCAGATTCCCCTGTGAAGCACATGACACCAGACATCAGTAGCAGCCAAAACCAACAATTCTTTCTAAGTTCAAATGGTCCATAGCCTATCCGAAACTCACCCGAGCCCCTCGGGCTCCAAAAAAACATGCACATAGTTTAATAATATCATAGAACTCGCTCGTGTGATCAAAATACCCAAACAACACCTAGAACTATGAATCGGACATCAAAATGCATGAAATATTCAAAGAAACTTAAGAACTTTCAAATTCACAACCGAGTATCCGAATCCAATCCAATCAACTCCATTCTGCACCAAATCTTGCAGACAAGTTCTAAATAGTAAAATGAACTTATACCAAGTTCAAAACTGAAATCCGAACTCGATAGTAATTAAGTCAACCTACGATCAACCTAGGAAATCTTTACATCTTCAAATTACTAGTTTTCAATAAATCAAGTCAAATCAAGTTAGGGACTTTTGAATTCAATTTCGGGAATACGCCCAAGTCCAAAATCGCGATACGGACCCACTAGGATCATCAAAATACTGATCCAGAGTTATTTACATAAAATATTGACCGTAGTCATTTAAAGTCATTGTTAAAGCTAAAATTCATGTTGTATTCAAATTTTCACATAAAATCTTTTGGAGAAAAACACAGACTACGCACGCAAATTGAGAAATACTAAACGGAGCTAATCGAGGTTTTGAAACACGAAAATGAGGGCTATAACTCAAAATGACCTATCGAGTCATCACATAGATGGATAGTCCGAGTGCACTATTTAGATCTTGGAGGACATGTTACGTGCCTGAGTTATTGATTTCGGGGGTTCATGGGATTAGTTTCTACCATTATCAAAATTTTCCTACAACAACAACTATCAGCCGAGTATCAAGATGACTCTTTATGAGACCTTATATGGGAGGCAATGTTGTTCTCCAGTTGGCTGGTTGAGCCTTGGGAGGCTAGGTTGTTGGGTACTAATTTGGTCCGTGATGATTTGGAGAAGGTGAAGTTAATCCAGTAGCGGCTTCATACAACACAGTCTAGGTAGAACACTTATGCTGACAGGAGGGCTCGTGATGTTGCATATATGGTGGGTGAGAAGGTTTTACTAAGAGTTTCTCCCATGAAGGGTGTGATGAGGTTTGTAAAGAAGGGAAAGTTGAGCCCTAGGTATATTGGTCTTTTTTTAGGTACTTGAAAGGTTGGAGAGGTGGCCTACAGACTTGCCTTACCACCTAATCTATCGGGAGTTCACCCAGTATTTCATGTATCTATGCTCCAAAAGTATTATGATGAACTATCATATGTTTTAGTCTTCATGACAGTAAAATTAGATAGAGATCTGACTTACGATATGGAGCCATTTTAGATTGCCAGGTTCGAAAGTTTAGGTCAAAGAATATTGCATCTGTGAAGGTTTATTGGATAGGTCAGCTGGTCGAGGAGGCTACTTGGGAGACCGAGCATGAGATGTGAAGCAGGCGTCCTCACCTTTTTGATACTCGAGGTATGATTCTAGACTCATTCGAGGACGAGCGTTTTCTTAAGAAGGGGAGAATATAATGACCTCGCTGGTCGTTTTGAGTATTTTAGCCCCGTTCCACCTGTTTGATGCCTTATATATATATATATATGTGTGTTTGTGGTTACATGACTTGCTGTGGTGATTGGTTTGGTTTCGAGGAGGTTTCAGAGTAAATTGAGATACTTAGTCCCAACGTGGAAGCTTAAGTTGTAAGAGTTAACTGGAGTTTGACTTTTGTATAGAAGACTCTGGAATGGTGTTTTGATGATTCTACCTTCATATGGTGATTTTGGACTTATGCATATGTCCTAATTTGGATTCGGAGGTCCATACGTTGATTTGAAGCTTTTCAGCTAAAGTAGGAAATGCTGAAGGCTCGGAAGGTTGATAGGTTTGATAGAGAGTTGACTTTCATTTTGGTTCCGGGAGTTTGAATAGGACCGTTGTATCATTTGGGGCTTGTGTGCAAAATTTAAGGTCATTCCGGGTTGGTTTGATATGATTCGGCATGAGTTTTAAAAATTGGAAGTTCATTAGTTTCATTAGGCTTTAATTGGAGTGCGATTCGTGGTTTTGGTGTTGTTTTATGTTATTTGAGCTTCGAGTAGGCTCATGTTGTGTTTTAGTACTTGTTGGTATGTTTGGACGGGGCCTCGGGGGCCTCGGGTGTGTTTCAGATTAGTTTCAGCTTGTTTTGGTTTGAGTTACATTTGTTGAAGTATGCCGGAACTGGTGTCATCACATCTGCGGAAGTATGATCGCAGATGTGAGTCCACAGGTGCGGACAGGTAGTCACAGAAGTGAAGTTGGCTGGAAGATCAGGAGTCCACAGATGCAGAAGTCTAAGCAAAGAAGAGGGGCCGCAAATGCGGAGGAAGACCGCAGATGTGCAGGTGCGCACTATGGTCCGCAAATAAGGAAGGTCGGAGGGTGAGGGGAAACCGCAGATGTAATATTGTGACTGCACCTGTGGAACCGCATATGCGATTAAGTGACCGCAGATGCGGAATCACTAGCAGAGTTTATATTCGAAGGGTTTGATTGTTTTTCTTATTTTGGGAGTTGTGGAGCTCGGATAAGGGCAATAGTTGAGAGACTTCTTGCTGTAACTGAAGATGTAAGTGAAGTTAAATCACTTTTTATGATAGATATTGATTACCCATTGATTAGTACACCTTGTTTATGCGAATTTATGGTGAAATTTTGGGATTTTAGGCTATGTTATTGGAGAGTGAGATTGGATGGTCAATTTGTGGTTAGAATTGAATGAAATTAGTATGGTTGGACTCGTATTTAAATGGGTGTTTAGAATATGTGGATTTTGTCGGGTTTTGGGGTGCAGGCCCGGGGTTGACTTTGCATATTTGATTCAAGACCTTAGCTTTATTATTTAAAATTGTTTCCAATGGCTTCTATTGACGATATTAAATTGTTTTGGTTAGATTTGAGTCGCTCGAAGGTCGATTCGCGTATGAAGGGCTTTATGGAGTATTGTTCTCCACGGTTTGAGGTAAGTAATATATCTAAACTTATATTTAAGGGTAATTAACCCTGGAAACTATGTTATATGAGATGAGTTGGGATGATACACATGCTAAATGACGGGTGTGAGTGTGTACACCGGAGTATTCATGATCCGAGTTGACTTTAGAGTATTGCCGGACTTGTTTTGTTATCATGCTTTGTTATATTCGTGTTTTCCCTACTCTTTTGATTACTTGAGTTATGATTCATGTTTGAAATTTTTTTCTTACTTGGTTGAGACATAATGGGCTATTCCTGTTGTTTTGAGCTGTTTGCCTTAACTGTAATTATATACTCATCATGATTCCTCATTTACATAGCATATCTCAGTCTCGGTGTACTATGTATTTAATTCATGACATATTGTTTTTTAAATATGTGGCACTATTTGGGCTGAGTTCTATAAGGTTGTGAGCCTTCAGACTTGAGAGGTTGTTGACTGATGTGGGCCGTTGAGCCGCGTTGTGAGTAATATTTGGATCGGGTTGCACATCGCAATAGGCCTTATTGGCTATTGATTGATATTTGGATCGGGTTGCACATTGCAATAGGACATATTAGCTTTTGATTAGCGCTTGGACCGGATTCGCCCCTCTGGAATCTTAAATACCAGTAGTGAGCGCATGCACAGTGATATATATCCACGTGCTTTGGTCATGGCCATATATGTCAAGCACCTGTACAGTGCTGAGTGTTGTGTGTGTGATGGTAAGGGACATTGTGCCAGGCACCCTAAGTGTTCTAAGAGTGGTTATTCTTGATGGTTTCACTGTGATGATATTGATCTGACATGTATATTTGATGTGTAGGCATAGAGATGTACTTTCCTTATGCTAGCTGGTAAATGAGATGTGTATTATATGTTGGGATTTATCTGTCATAATGGAAAGCATATCTAAATTTCTGTAATATGAACAAGCTGAACATGATATCATTGGGTTATTTACTTATATAATTCCCTTTATATCTTGAGCTGTTACTAGTTATTGATATTGGTCTCTGATTGTTTCTTCTGAGCTCGTCACTGCTTTCAGCCCAAGGTTTGGTTTGTTACTTATTGACTACATGTAACGACCTAACAGGTTATTTTAAACATTTGCATTTTGTATAGCTATTTGAAGTCTTGAGTAGCTTGATATGATGTATTATGACTTGTGTGAATCGTCGGTTTTGGTTTTTTAGGTGTTTCGGGATTGATTTGGAGGAATGATTCTCAACTAGGAAGCTTTAAGTTGAAAGAGTTGACCAAGTTTGACTTTTGAGTATTTGACACCGGATCGGAGTTTTGATGATTTCGTTAGATTCGTATGGTGATTTTGGACTTGGGCATATTCTCGGATTTGCATTTGGATGTTTCTTGAAAGTTTCGGCACTATTTGGCAAAAGATGGTAATTTGAAGGTTTGGAATGTTCATAAGTTTGATCGGAAGTTGACTTTGAAGATATCAGGTTCGGATTGTGGTTCCAGAAATTGTAATAGCTTCGTTATGTCATTTGGGACTTGTGTGCAAAATTTGAGGTCATTCCGGGTTGACTTGATATGGTTCGACACGAGTTTGGAAAGTTCAAAAATTTATAAAGTTTGATCTGAGGTGCGGTTCATGATTTTGATGTTGTTATGTGTGATTTGAGGCACCAGAGTAGGTCCGTGTTATGTTTTGGGACTTGTTGGTATGTTCAGACGGGGTTCCGAGGGGTTCGGGCGTGTTTCAGATTGATTTCCGACCATTTTTCTTCATGTTTTGATTGCTGGTTTCTGCTGCCTCAATTGTTCTTCGCAATCGCGAAGATGGAGATGCGATCGCGTAGAGGGATTCTTTAGCTGGAGCTGAGTAATTCTTTCTTCGCGTTTGCGTCTTTAGGAACGCGTTCGCGTAGGTTTGTGTTGGTTACTGTTTGTGTTCGCATATGTGTCATAACATTCGCATTGAGCTGAGCTGAGAGCTGGGAGCTGGGTACTTCTTCATCACTTTCGTGTAAGCTGTGGCATGATTGCGCAGTGTAGATGTATGTGGTCATCGCGTTCGCGTGAGTACTATCGCGAACTCGTAGAGTATAATTGGAGGCAGTTGCATTTGTTCTTTGCGATCGCGAAGGATATCCCGCGATTGCGATGGGTATGATTGTTTAGTGAATTATAAGCACTCTATTTTGAAGGTTTCAAACATTTTAGCATATTTTGAGCTATGAAGCTCGGATTGAGGCGATGTTTAAGGCAATGTTCACCACATAGATTGGGGTAAGTGTTTTGTAGTCGGTTTTGATTATATTCCGTAAATCCGTCTTTGTTTTTGGCATTTAATTGATGATTTCAAAAGAGAAGTTGAGAGACTTTGTCTAAACTTTCGTAAAGTAAATTTTTAAGTTTTGAACATCGATTCAGAGTCGGATTTGAGTGAAATTAGTATGGTGTGACTCGTAATTTGAATGTCTTGTCGAATTTTGTATGCTTTGTCGGGTTTTGAGGTGCGGGCCCCAATTTGACGTTTTGGTTGACTTTGAGTAAATGTGTAAATATTAGACCTTTATCATTTGAAATTGTTTCCTTAGACATTATTCGATGTATTTGAGTTGCTTTTGGCTAGTTTCGAGCCGTTCGGAGGTTGATACGTGCGGGATGGCATTTCTAGAGTATTGTTTGGCTTGCTTGATATTTGATTTGGTTTGTTCGAGGTAAGTAATATATCTAAACTTAGGATTTGAGGGTATTTAACCATGAGAACTATGTTATAAGAGATGTATTGAGGTAACACACATGCTAGGTGACAAGCGTGTGGGCGTGCACCGGGGAAATTATGATTCTAGTTGACTATTAGATTGTGACCGGACTTGTTTTGCTCTTATAACTTGTTAAATCTATGCTCTTCCTACTTGTTTGATTATATGAGCTGTGAATCACGTTAGAAATCATGTTTAGGCTATGTGCTTATTCGGTTGAGACCTAATTAGGCTATCTCTACTGTTTTGAGTTATCTTCTCTAACTATAATTATATACTCAACCATGATTCTTCATTTGCATATCATATCTCAGTCTTTGTTCATCATTCATTGTTAGATTATATGTTATCATTGTTTGGGCTGAGTGGTACGAAATTGTGAGCCCTTAAGACTTGAGAGATTGATAACTGCGTTGGGTCCTGAGAGCCGGATTGTAAGTGATATTTATGGGATCGAGTTGTACGCTGCAACAGATATTGTTAGCTATGTATGGTATCGGGTTGCACACCCACAGCAGGCCTTATCGGCTTATTTATTATTGTGGGATCTGGCTGCACGCCACAACATGCATTATAAGCTTTATAGTAGCGCTTGGGAAGGATCCGCCCCTCTGGAGTCTGATATACCACTAGTGAGCGCATGTACCGTATAATGCTAACTGATTGTGTGTGACGAGTGGGAGTTTGAGACAGACAGATTGAGTACTCTAAGAGTGTGAGTACCTATGATTATCATTGTGGTGCATTACATTTGACATGCATACTTGGCATGTAGGCATAGAGATGCATTTTCCTCATGCTATACGGTGTTATGACATTCATGATCTTACAAGTACATCTGACATGTAGGCATTGAGATGTACATTCCTCATTCTAGACGGTATATGATAATTGATGTCTTGACATGTATATTAACATGTAAGCATAGATATGTACTTTTCTCATGTTATCGGATAATGAAATATCTTATCTATTGTTGAAAGTTTAGGAAAAATCACAGTTTTCTTATATACCCTCAGATTTTGGTGATTTCGATTAAATATTTAGGTTTTACTGTTATAGCTAAAAAGCATGCCTACTTTCCGTAACTATGAATGAGCTGAGCATAATATCTTTGAGTTTTTAGTTGTACTACTTTTATTATATTATTATGAGTTGTTCTTGGCTATTAGTGTTGGATTCTGACCATTTTTTTGAGCTCTTCACTGCTTTCAACCTAAAGTTAGGTCTGTTACTTATTGAGTACATGGGGCCGGTTGTACTCATACTACACTTCTGCATATTTCGTGCAGATTTTGGAGCTGATGTTGCTGTGTATGGCGGGAGCTGGCATTGAAGATGTACCTGCGTTCCGGTTATAGCTGCCTCCCGTTCTTGGTAGCTTTAGATTGATAAATATGTTTATGTATATTTTGAATAGATGATATATTTATTTCATACTAGCTTTGTAAACTTTAAGTCTTAGAAGTTGTACTACCAGTCCTTGGGTTGTTGTATAAAAGTTTAGTTATTTCGTCATTTGTCTTCTTAGTAAATCTCATTTGAATTGAATTATTGTTAATTGGCTTACCTAGTGGGTCAGGATAGATGCCATCACGACTAGTGAATTTTGGGTCGTGACAAGTTGGTATCAAAGTTTTAGTTTCATAGGTTCTACGATTCATGAACAAGTGTCTAGTAGAGTCTTGCAGATCCGTATGATGACTTCCATACCTATCTTCGAGAGGCTACAGGGAATTTAGGATAAACCTCCCATATTTATTTCCATATCATGCAACATTGATTCAGCTTGAAACGTATCTCTTTTAATTCCTTCCACTCACTCGTATGCGTATGTGAGCGTTCGGTATTATCTATGTATTGACTGCTTGCGATTCCATGGATCAGATGCGAGATGTGTTTTTTGTGTTTTGGTGATGGGCCAGTCTGGAGGACGTGAGGCCGGGTTTTGACCACAGCTTGGGCACGATGATTTTAGTTGTGTGAGTATGTAGTTTTGGACTTCTATGTCAGGTAGTGTCCCTATGAGTGAGACTGGCGGCTCGGTGAATGGTTGGATAACTATATGATGTGTATCAAGTGACTACGGGATATATTCAGATGGCTTTGATGTTAGGAGAAGGGTTGCTTGGGATGTAAAAATTACTATTGGATGCTTGATTTCTGTCTTGATGTGTTGTACAATCTCGAGTTATGATTGTGTTGGGGGATCTTGCATGTTGTTTATTTATGGAACAAAGTAGATTCTCATGTCTTGTTGATGAGTTCAAACTCAGGAAGATTAAGTAATTACGTAGTAGCTGTGGATGTGAAAGGTTATAGAGAGATGTCAGTTTGAGGCTAAGCTGGCGGGTTATCACATGCAGGGTAATATACGGATGTGTGATGCTTATGATGTTGTGTGGAGAGTTTCTTTATACCAGTGGGTTATATGTGTTGCAATTTGAGTTTGGATCGGTTGAGGAAGTTGACCTGACTATCACGAGGATGAATGTGAGCTTAGTAGATGATTTGAGGCATTTTATGGTTTGTGTTGCTTGAGCTTGTGAAGAATTTAGTTGAATCTCACTGCGGAATTATGGCAGTAATAGAGTATGGGTATTGTGAGTTATCGAATGTTTTGCTCTATGGCTTTGAACCAAGTGGGGGAGTCTACCATCGACGATTTTATTGCATGGTTATGTGTTGTATTGGTTTTGGTTTGAGGCATACTTGTGGATTGGTTATGACTTGTAGAGGTTGGTATTGAGGATGACTTAAGCAAGGAAATTTCTGGATGCATGGTGTATTACACCTTATGGATATATGGAAGTTTTGGGAATAGTTCAGAGTTGCTATTCATGATGGATGTAATGTACTAAGAAGAGGGATTCACTCGGTTGCTTAGGGGTATGGATTACAACTTTAGGTGTTAGAGTAGAGTGGGTGACTATCGAGAATTTATATGTGGCAATTGAGAATTTTTTGAATTTGTATATGACTAAGATCTGAGATTTGCATTGGATGGTGTCGGGACTTGCGGTATTTCTGTTTCACTATGGATTCTACATTTTGGTATCAGAAAGGTAAAAGGAACAACTTTAGATTCGCAGAGGGTCTCTTCAGAGTGGGTGTCTCGGTTGTGGTATTTTTTGGGGTGCTTAAGATGGAATACAACAACTTATGGTCCTTAGGAAGGTGTGGTTTTATGCTAGGATCTCTTGTGGTGAGCTTTGGGTAAGGATCGTGGTATTCTGGCAAGGAGAAGTGTCAACTTGAGGGTAGTTCGAAAGGAACTCGGAGAAATATGATACCTTGGTAGTAGGTTGGATCAGCACGGTAATGGATATGATTGGTTCTTTGGGTACTTATGATGTAGTGAGTCTCTACATGTGTTTTGTGGCAATACCCTTGGGTTTGGCGACCTGCGTGACTTGGTTGAGTTAGAGGGATTCAGTTATAATGGCTTGGTTATGTGCAAATGGGTTTCGAAGTGTTCCCGATGATTTCTGCCACAATTTGAGATGAATATTGTCTATAGGTATGAGGTGTATGTTGCAAGTTGTAATTTTCTCTTGGATGGGATCAAGTGGAAGGTTTATGACTGATCGGGTATGTATTCTGCTTGTGACTCAGAGTTAATAATGAGATTCTTGTGATTTTTACATGATGGCATGATAGATATGGTGCGTCATGTGAGATTGAGATTTGCATGTACAAGGTGGCGGTTCAGTTTCGAAGAGAAGGTAATGAATTTTGAACAATATGGACGGTTTTGGATATTTAGATGAATGCCATTACTACTTGATATTGACGGAGAAGGGTGCGCATTTTAGAAGGCACACTGTATGTTGACTTCAGATGCTTCATTGGTGTTGCGGTAGTCACATGGTTGATCGTCAGCTGATATTCGTATTTTACCATGTGGCATGGAAGAATTATAGAAGTATTTCTCATAGGATGATTGTGTATGAGAGATGTGTTAGTCATTCGAGTAATGGAGTTGGGATCAGTGATGGTGATTCATGTGTTTTATGGATTTAGAGACTGGGAGTTCTCAAAGGCGAATTGTTCCTTGGTTGCGGACTATGAAGGTATGGCCAAAGTTAGATAGCTAATAGTATGTGCAATGGTTAGGTCATTGTGGACTTTTGGAGGGTTATTTATCTATCTGGGGATGACCAGAAATGATTTGGGGGCCCATTGGTAGGCCCAATGAGGATGTGTATTCTACACCGTGTCGGATTTGTTGACTCAGCACGATTAGTATTGAGGGGTGAGTCATTCGCTTAGAGTTAATCTTATTCATGTTCTGATATGTTCTATGCGTTACTCTTCTATGCTACGATGGGTGATGATCTACTGGCTAATTATACACTAGATGCGTTTCTATCTAGGACTTGTTGCGGAATTCGAGCGAGATGGTTATTGGGGTGTTGAATGGTTTATTGCGCCTAGGTTATGGTCTTTCCTATTTGTGGTATATGGTGTCATCCGTTTATCTATGGTTATAGTCATGCACATCGTGTACTTGATGTCGAATTGCGCATGGTTGTTGATTTTTGAGCATTGTGGATTGAGAGCGTTCATATGGACCGGTGTTTGGATAGGGTCACACATTGCAACGGGGTTATGTGTGGATATGATCCTTTGTGATAGATTCTTGTGTCTTGGTTCTACTATGTGTGATGGGTGCATAACATTACGTTTGTGGTGGTACTTGTTGAGCTTGCGGGACGGTTCTCTCATTTGAGTTATTTTCCATGTTTGAGTACATTTGAATTGTTGCTTATTGGTGCACGGATTGCATGATTTATGGCTTTAGGTTGTATTGGTGTGGCATGTTAGTAGAATAGCTGTGTTTGATGATATAAGGTCATTGGACCTAGAATGGATACTATAAGATTTGATTACGGTATGTTTGGAAGAATAATATCGGAAGTCGGCTTAGAACTTGGCTTTGGTTCTTGTCGGACGAGAGAGAGAGCTCCATGGCTTGTTGGTCTGATGAGTGGTTATGAGTTTCTGCATGGTTCTTTCATCATCGGCAACGTACGAAAGTTCTGAACAAGGTTTTATTTGATTTGAGGATTTTTATCGGTACCGGGTTTGTTTTGAGCAGCTATTGTGATCGAAAATTATTGCTACGAGTATGTGAATTATGTGGTATATCATGTGATTACATCTTGGGTTATGGTTATGGCTTGATATAACTTTTCCAGACTTATATTGTGTGTAGATGCGGGATTCGAGTCTTGTAGGGAATTTCGGATGTTGGAAATGAGGTTCCAAGGTTTATGGGATAAGGTTGAAGGAAGAATCTTCGGTTAGGTTGCGTTGGCGGACTTATATCGATCGGGGTGACGTGGGATTACTCCCGAGTATGTGCATGGTAAGGTTATATAGTGATTTGACATCTTTGGAACGACTGTTGGCATGTTTGAGAACAAACGCATGTAAAAGTGGGGCAGAATGTAATGACCCAACTGGTCGTTTTGAACATTTGCATTCCGTTCAGCTGTTTGAATTCTTGAGTAGCTTCATATGATGTATTATGACTCGTGTGAATCATCGGTTTTGGTTTCTTTTAGGTGTTTCGAGATTGATTTGGAGGAACGATTCTCAACTACGAAGCATTAAATTGGAAAAGTTGACCAAGTTTGACTTTTGAGTATTTGACATCGAATTGAAGTTTTGATGATTCCGTTAGGTCCGGATGTTGATTTTGGACTTGGGCTTATGCGCTGATTTGCATTTTGATGTTTCTAGAAGGTTTTGGCACTATTTGGCGAAAGTTGAAAATTTAAAAGTTTGAAATGTTCATAAGTTTTACCGGGAGTTGACTTTGATAATATCAGGTTCGGATTGTGGTTCCGGGAATTGGAATAACTTCGTTATGCCATTTGGGACTTGTGTGCAAAATTTGAGATCATTCCAGGTTGATTTGATGTGGTTCGGCACGAGCTTTGGAAGTTGGAAGTTCAAAATTCATAAAGTTTGATTTGAGGTGCGATTCATGATTTTGATGTTGTTATGTGTGATTTGAGGCCCCGAGTAGGTCCGTGTTATGTTTTGGAACTTGTTGGTATGTACGGACGGGGTTCCGAAGGGATCGGAAGTGTTTCAGATTGATTTCAGACCATTTTTCTTCATGTTTTCATCGCTGATTGGTTTTCGATGCCTCAATTGTTCTTCGCGATCGCGAAGATGAAGATGCGATCACGTAGAGGGATCCTGGAGCTGAGTAATTTTTTCTTTGCATTCGTGTCTTCAGGAACGCGTTTGCGTAAGTTTGTGTTGGTTATTGTTCGCATTCGCATATGTGGCATCGCGTTCGCATTGAGCTGAGCTGAGAGCTGAGAGCTGGGAGCTGGGGACTTCTTCATCGCATTCGCGTAAGCTATGGTGCGATCGTGTAGTGTAGATGTATGTAGTCATCACGTTCTCTTGAGCATTATCGCGAACGCGTAGAGCATTATTGGAGGCAATTGCATCTGTTATTCGCGATCACGATGGGTATGACTGTTTAGTGAATTATAAGTACTCAATTTCGAAGGTTTCAGAAATTTTAGCATATTTTGAGCTATGGAGCTCGGATTGAGGCGATTTTCACCACATGGATTATGGTAAGTGTTTTATACTCGATTTTGATTATATTTCGTGATTTCATCTTCGTTGTTTGCATTTAATTGATGATTTCAAATGAGAAATTGGGAGTTTTTGTCTAAACTTTCCTAAAGTGAATTTTTATGTTTTGAACATCGATTCGGAGTCGGATTTGAGTGAAATAGTATGGTGTGACTCGTAATTTGAATGGGTTGTCGAAGTTTATATGCTTTATTTTGTTTTGAGGTACGGGCCCCAGTTTGACTTTTTGGTTGACTTTGAGTTTCGACCTTTGTCATTTGGAATTGTTTCCTTAAACATTATTTGATGTATTTGAGTTTCTTTTGTCTGGTTTTGAGCCGTTCGGAGGTTGATACATGCAGGATGGTATTTCTAGAGTATGGTTTGCCTTGCTCGGTATTGGATTTGTCTTGTTCGAGGTAAGTAACATATCTAAACTTGGATTTAATGGTATTTAACCCTAGGAACTATGTTATAAGAGATGTATTAAGGTGACAATTCTAGGTGACGAACATGTGGACGTGCAGCGGGGAAATGATGATTCTAGTTGACTATTAGACTGTGACCAGACTTGTTTTGCTGTTATATCTTGTTACACCCATGTTCTCCCTACTTGTTTGATTATATGAGCTATGAATCATGTTAGAAATCATGTTTAGGCTATGCTCTTATTCGGTTCAGAGCTAATAAGGCTATCTCTATTGTTTTTGAGTTATCTACTCTAACTATAATTATATACTGAGTCATGATTCTTTATTTGCATATCATATCTCAGTCTATGTTCATCATTCACTGTTACATCATGTGTTATCATTGTTTGGTCTGAGTGGTACGAGATTGTGAGCCCTTGAGACTTGAGAGATTGATGACTGAGTTGGGGCCTGAGAGCTGGATTGCGACTGATATTTATGGGATCAGGATGCACGCCTCATCAGACTTTATTTTCTATTTATGGGATTCGATTACACGCCATATCAGGTCTTATCGGCTTATTTACCTTATGGGATTGGGCTACACGCCGCAGCAGGCCATATTGGATTTAAATTAGTGCTTGGGCAAGATCCGCCCCTCTGGAGTCTAACATACAAGTAGTGAGCATAGGTACCGTACAATGCTGAGTGTTTGTGTGTGATGAGTGGGAGTTTGAGACACGAAGATTGAGCACTCTAAGTGTGTGATTACTTACTGTGATGCATTACATTTGACATGCATACTTGGCATGCATGCATAGAGATACATTTTCCTCATGCTATAAGGTGTTGTGACATTCATGATCTAACATGTATATTTGACATGTAGGCATTGCGATGTACATTCCTCATGCTAGACGGTATATGATAATTGATGACTTGACATGCTTATTGACATATAAGTATAGAGATGTACTTTCCTCATGTTTTATGATAATGAAATATCTTATCTGTTGTTGAAAGTTTGGGAAAATTCACAGTTTTCTGATATACCCTTATATTTTGGTGATTTCGGTGAAAGATTGGGGTTTTACTGTTACACCTTAAAAGCATGCCTATTTTCCGTAACCGTGAACGAGCTGAGCATAATATTTTCTGTAACTGTGAACACCTTAAAAGCATGCTTTTATTATATTGTTACGAGTTGTTCTTAGCTATTGGTATTGGACTCTGACCATTTTTCTGAGCTCGTCACTGCTTTCAACCTAAGATTAGGTTTGTTACTTATTACATACATGGGGTCGATTGTACTCATGCTACACTTCTGCACTTTGCGTGCAGATTTTGGAGTTGATGCTGTTGTGTATGGCGGGAGCTATCATTGAAGATGTACCTGTGTTCCAGTTATAGCTACCTCTTGTTCTTGGTAGCTTTAGATTGATAAATCTGTTTATGTATTTTTCGAACAGATGATATATTTATTTCATACTAGCTTTGTAAACTTTAAGTCTTATAAGCTCATGATTTGTACTACCAATTCTTGGGTTATTGTATAAAAGTTTAGTTATTTCATCACGTATCTTCTCAATAAATCTCATTTGAATTGGATTATTGTTAATTGGCTTACCTAGCGGGTCAGGTTAGGTACCATCACAACTAGTGAATTTTGGGTCGTGACAGTACATGTGGTCGGTTGTACTCAAACTACACTGTGCACTTCGTGTGTAGATCCAGGTACTTTCGGATGTGGTGCTTGCTTTGTGTTGATACTAGCTTTTGGGAGACTACGAGGTAACTTCTATGTCGTCCACAGACCTTGGAGTTCTCTTTCATTTATTTCTGTTGTTATTGCTCTACTATTTATATGGTTATATTGAGGATTTGGTCGTGTACTTTTATATTCAGTAGTGCTCATATACTCGTTAACACCAGGTCATTGGGATGGTTGTAAAAGTATTACTGCTATTCGCAGTTATTTCATGATATTGCCGCTGTTGAGTTTACTAAATTCTATTTTATTGAATTTACTATTATTGTTGAGCTTTTGGCTTGACTAGCAAGTAGTGTTAGGCGCCGTCGCAGCTCCGGTGGGCGTTGGGTCATGATAGTTGCTATGAACCATGGTCATTGATGTAGTATGCTTCAAATGTCTTAAATATAAAGTGCTCAAGGATAGTGTGAATTGTTGGTTGACTCGAGGACGAGCAACGTTTAAGTGCGGGTGGTGATAATTGGCTATTGTATATTTCTAATGTATTACTTGCCTTATATTTGGGGTTTTTAATGATAATATATGTGACATTTGGGCTTAATTGTGTCATTTTTATTTTAGGATCATTGGAAGAGGAAAATATGTTAAGGTTGCACACAAGGGTACCGAAAATACACAAAAAGAGCACGAAAAGGCAAAAATAGAAGAAAGCTAAGAACCAGGCGCCAAGCCAGGCGACTCCTGGCTCCTGGCAATAAGGTAGGTGACGTGAGGCTCCCACCTTGACCAGTCAAGGTCTCGCGAGGTCTGGGGCCTGGACCCTTTCCTAGTCCGCGCATTAAACGTTTCCTACTTGGTTTTGGACTTTGAGACTCCGACCCTAGCCTATAAATACCTACTAAACATAATTAATGAAGGGTTGGTTAATATTTGAAGGCAACAAAGGCGTAGAAACATGAAGGGATCACGAAATTCATCGATTCTTCCATCCTCTATATAGTATTTCTAGCTTTTATGTTTAAACACAATACTTTGATTGTTGTTATGAACATGAGCGGCTAAGAACCTCATTATTCTGGTGTTATGAGTTGTTATTGACTATTGTTGTTTGGCGGTTGATTATTTTTATTGAGTTATCATATTAATTTATTTATTCAATCTTGCACTTAGTTATTTTATTGCGTAGCTAACAATATAATATTATATAGAAATTTATAGTTGAACTCTAAAGTGGGAACTATAAATTACATATAAGATTGAATAGAGTAAGTTTTTGAATTCAGACATCGGAGAATAGATTCGCGATTAGGATAGAAATATTATAGTTGCCTTACTTTGGTTATTTTTGTAGGAAACATACATGTATTCTTGTTAAATCTGATTCTTTATGCATATAGTATTAGGTTGGATTGAACTGGCAAGCAAAGCGTCGAAAGAACTTTGCGAGCATAACAAATCCCGTTAACCAACAAATTAGATAAATCAAATAATTAAATCAACCTAAATAATGCAATAGGAGAGATATCAAACCATAACCCCAGAATATTCCTGTCTCATTGAATGTTTCCTAAGTGTTTGTTTTTTTGCTTTGCATCATTGAAATTGTTTGTTTGGTAATTTTATAGTAATGTTTAATAATAAAAATTACAATTATCTCCTTCACAGCTGCTTGAGCAATTAACTTATAAGAAATTTAGATTGGACGATAGTTAATCATAAATCCTCGTGGGATGATACTTTCTCATCACTTTATTACTTGTCGACCACATATACTTGAATGTGTGTTTGACCGCAACAGTGGCGAGGTGCAAGAAGCCCCAGTATTCTGGCAGTTTCAGTGGTACCTCATCTGGAGGTAGGGATCATTCTGGCATGGCCATCCTAGCCGACCAATACGTTCAGCTTACCAGCCCGCTAGTGGTGCTCCAGTTCAGTCTTCATTTAGTGCACTCCCAGCACATAGTTCCTACCGTACTCCTTTGGCCTAGAGTTCTTCTAGTGGATACTGAGGTTATCAGAGGCAGCCTCTGATTCAGCAACCATTCTCAGTTCGAGGTAGTTTTGAGTATGGAGAGGTAGGTCTTATCAAGAGGTAGGGCATATTAAGCAAGGTTAATTGTTTTAAGTAGTAAGACAGTCCAGGAGACACAGAATATTGTCACATCATGATAGTGTCTTTTTATGCATTTCCTATTTTGAGATTCTTTAGTTTATGGATTGAAGATCGTCTCAATAGAACTTGATATAGAAAATCATCAAATAAAAGGAAAAGCAATGAATAGAAGATCCTATAGTTTAAATTGGTGAATCACTGATTCAATACTGGCGACTCCATACAAATGATTCATGATGAATCATATTACAACATCTTCATCTTCACTGTGGATCAGCCACTAAAATGTCTCATTATCTAAGTATAGATGATTCGTATGATATTTAAATAAGCCATCCAATTGTTATGCATCATTATCATTTTAATAGGTAAAAGCAAAAGACGAAAAAAGAAAAATAGAGAGGAAATAATCAGAATATGTGTTTCCCCTAGCAAACGCCAAAGATAGAGTTCAGTAACTTTAGTGATAAAGAAATAGTTTTATGACTTTATTTACTGATACAAATGGGTAAAATTTATTGACTTAATACTACAAAAAATAACTTTGTGGACTTTACTGATACGAGTAAAGTTCAATACTCACAAAATTAACCCGATGGACTTGATGAAACTGATGATGAGTGACTACAAAGTGGAGATGATCAACGATGAAATGCAATACGTGAGGGTAGTTTTGTAGCTTCTATATCATTTATTTGTAGAATACACATCTTGTATTTCATCATTGATTATCTCGACTTTTTAGTCACGCATCATCAATTTCATCAACTCCATCAGATAAATTTCACGAGTGTTTGCTGATCACTTTACCCGTTGTATCAGTAAAGTTCACGAGACCTCATCATAATTTACATCCTCCTTCTCATTATTATTGTGAGTTCTCTTCATCTAACAACAACTTAAATTGTGTTGATGATGAAAGATTGGTAAAGATGTAGTTTATATAGGAGGGAGCAGTCAAGGGTTCTTTAATTCCTTTCTTTTTTTCATAACTACTAAAATGATAAAGTATAGTAAGTTGTTAATTAAGGGAAGATAGTTGGTATATTGTTAAACTTGGGAAAGCAATTAGTAAGTTGTTTATAGATTTCTTTTTGACAAAATTTTATTGACAAGAGTGGGTTGATCTAGCGGTGACCACCCTCCACTTCTAATCAATAGGTTATGAGTTCGAGTCACCCCAAGAGCAATGTGGGGAGTTCTTGGAGGGAGGGAGCCGATGGTGTATCGGAAACAGCCTCTCTACCCTAGAGTAGGGGTAAGGTTTGCGTACAAACTACCCTCTTCAGATCCCACTAGTGGGATTATACTGAGTTGTTGTTGTTGTTTATTACATAAAGGGATCAGGGAAAGAAAAAGGGAAAAGGATAGTGATTTACAGAATGTATTTTCAATATTATGGCTTTAGCTAGCAGACTAACAAACCAAAAGGGAATTATGAGACAAATTTCCTTTCATTTACTATTGGGATGGAAATATTTGGAAGGGAATTAAACAAGAGGAGAATCTAAAACACCTTGTTTTTTTTAATTAATATGTTATATTACTACAATTCTCTCTTCTCTCTTTTCCTTTATTTCCATATCTTTTCGATGCGAATTAACAAAGACAGCTAATTCATGAAATGAAGACTTTTTGTGTCTTAAATTTGACTTAAATGCTGAAATCCCTAAAACAGTTAAAGGCTACAAGTTGACTAAGATGATTTTTTCTATTATTATTAGGAATTATCTTAAATATTTATGCTAGATTTTATAACAAGATCATCATAGGAGTTCAATTCTTATATGACTGTCACGACCCAAAAATCACAAGTCGTGATGACACATAACTCGATCCGCTAGGTAAGCCAACAACAAAATATACAAGTCAATTGAATTTATCGAAAAGTAAAATAAGATTTTTTGAATTTTTACAATTTTTACCCAAGAACTGGTAGTACAAATCACGAGCTTCTAAGATTTAGGATTTACAAAAAAGAAAACTGACACAAATAATTACACGATCTGTTTGAAAACTACATAAATATATTATCAAAGTCTAAAGCTACCAAGAACAAGTGACAACTTTTATCCAAAATACACGAACATCTTCAGGGTCGGCTTCTGACATCACCAGCAGCTCCGCTCCAAAAATCTGCACGCAATGTGCAGAAGTGCAGTATCAGTACAACCGACCCCATGTACTGATAAGTATCTTGTCTAACCTCGTCGAAGTAGTGGTGAAACTTTGGTTAAAAGATGCTCATTGATAAGATCTGTAATGTAATCTAACAATAGAATTATACTACAGTACAACAGAATAGAGTACACGAAACGAATATACAAAGCAATAACGGAGTACTAGAAGAAAACACAATTCAACGTGTATCGGTATCTCATCCAATCCTTTCCTTAGAGCGAAAGCCAATAAATCACAATAATCACCTCGGAACTTTCATAATATGAGAAATATACTCAAGACATCAAATCCAAAGGCACGACAACACCCTTCGTGCATTTATCTCATCCTTACCAATTATGCGTAAAACAGTACCAACCAAATGACAGAAATGCCGATAACAGAAATGACAGAGTGGAAAATACGCAAGTAGTTATGGAGAACGAGGATGTACATGAGAACATCAGTAACAGACTGAAAAGAAAGCATAGAGGTAATGACCATGATTAGAAAAAATGAATGTAACTTCGACTCACTAGCAAGGTGAATGCATGATGATAAATATGATAAATAAGGAAGCGAATACATGATCTTTATAAGTTAGCAAGTAGGGACATGAATGACTAGTATGGAAGAAGACCTACACTTAAGTGCAACAAAATAGATGACATGGATGCAATCATAACAGCAGGAAGTAGGCATGATATTAGCAAGTTTAAGCAAATAGAAGGCATGGTAACCGGACAACAAAGGTGATAGAGGATAAAGACAGAACAGTAACGACATATCACATAAGAATCGTGAACATGACGATAACAACTCCATGTAAAGACATGAAGATATTTGCAAGAAAGGGATATCACGACATAATGCATGTCTCTCGTCCTCACTTGCATGGAAACACCCTTCGTGCCATGAACTCACCATAACATGAAAGCGTAATAATATAATGCAATGGCACGGCATCATCCTTCGTGCTTTTACTCACATAAAATGGTACGGCATCACCCTTCGTGCTTTTACTCACAATGATATGGCACGACATCACCCTTCGTGCTTTACTCTCAATAATATGGCACGGCATCACCCTTCGTGCTTTACACTCTCCCTCACATGATAATGTATAAACAAAGGTACGGCATCACCCTTCGTTCTTTAGACTCTTCCTTACCAAGCATATGTATATCAATGACAAACAAGGAAGGAAGCATAAATAATGTCAAGGAGAGTGTTTAAACGAATAATTCAAATAAATCCCAATCACAACTTTCCAAGCCAACAATAGTTCAATAAACCCACAAGAACCTTATTATTCAAGTATTCCTACAAATCGCACAAATGATCTACAACACAAGTATAGAATCTAGTATCTCAAGAATGTTGGTCGTAGCAATGTATTAATGATTATGCATATTGATGACCGAATTAAACACACCAATGTATTCTCAGAATTCCATCAAATTTGATCAAGGTATAATAAGCTATGTCTTAGTTTCTAACATTTAATACTATGTTTTTAGTATCTAGGAACCAAGTAAGGCATGAAGCAAGAAGATCACGTGATTCTACAAGACACAATTTATAACATAATTTACCCCCGAGCATGGTTACCCTGGCACATACATATATGCTCGTCACCTCATATATGCATCACCCCTGCATGTGGCAAACAATGTCAAATAGTAGAAAATATTTTCTCGACGAAGTTAGGAAAGACACTTACCTCAAAGAAGACACACTGATACTTAAAAATGAACTTCTCGGGTGACATGACATCCGAGCGGCTCAAATCTAATCAAAATAACTTCAAAGCACAAATAAAACTCATAAGAGACTATTCCGGATCACAAAGCCTCAATCTTTAACAAATTCTAAAACTCTACCCAAAAGTCGACCCCCGGGCTCGCACTTTGGAACCCGATAAATTTTACAAAACCCGAACACCCATTCCGATACGAGTTCAACCATACTAAAATTATCAAATTCCGATAACATTTCGTCCCTCAAATCATGATTTTTCATTTTGAAAGATTTCTTCAAAAATCATCATTTGTTTCAACTCAAAACACAAATTAAATGATAAAAATAAAGATAAAATCATGGAATATATTAAATTCTAGGTGAAGAACACATACCCAATCGATTTGCTTGACCAGGAATCGCTCAATACCGAGCTCTACAAATCAAGATATGATGAAAATGGCCTAACCCTCGATTTGAAGATCATATATTCTGCCCAGGTGTTTGTGCATCGCGAATACGGAAGAATATTCGCGTTCGTGAAGAAGAGAAACGAAAGCTGCCCAGAATACTCTTCGCGAACGCGAGCAAAGGGGCGCGAACGCGATGAACAACAGACAGGAACTTACGCGAATGCATAAGAGACACGCGAACGCAAAGAGGAAAATGATCACCAGTGCCCAGGGCCTAGTTTGCACTTCGCGAATGCAATATCAGGAATGCGAACGCAAAGAAGGAGGTGACAGAACTTCGCGAACGCGAGAGGGTGCCTGTGAACACGAAAAGAAAATATTTCACACTCCAATATAAGATTACGCGAACGCGAAGGCAAGGACGCGAACGCGATGAAGGAAACCATATGACAGATTCAGCAGCTCAAAATAGGAGGAAAATGACCCGTAGCCTACCCGGAACACACCCGAGGCCCTCTGGACCCCGTCCAAACATGCCAACAAGTTCTAAAACTGAACACGGACTCGCTCGAGGTCTCAAATCACATCAAACAACGTCAAAACTACGAATTGGACGCCAAAATGCATGACGATCAAACTAAACTTCAAGAACTTCTAGAATCGCAACCGAGCGTTCGAACCATATCAAATCAACTCCGAATGGCGCTAAATGTTGCAGACAAGTTCCATATGACGAAATGAACCTACTCGAAGCTTCAAATCACGCATAACAACCTCGAAACGACGAATCATACCTCAAGTCAAAATTAATGAACCTTGAAACTTCAACTTCTACAAACGATGCCGAAACCTATCAAATCACACCCGATTGATCTCAAAGTTTGCACACAAGTTACATTTGACCTTACGGACCTACTCCAACTTCCGGAATCGGAATCCGACCCCGGTATCAAAAAGTCCACTCCCGGTCAAACTTCACAAAAATCCAACTTTCGCCAATTCAAGACTAATTCGACTGCGGACCTCCAAATTACAATCCGGACACGCTCTTAAATCCAAAATCACCCAACAGAGCTAATGAAACCGACGAAACTCCATTCCGAAGTCAAATGTTAAAAAGCCAAACTTGGTCAACTCTTCCAACTTAGAGCTTAAATCTTGAAGTTCATCCTTCCAAATCGATTCCGGATACCTTGAAAATCAACACCGACGATTTACACAAGTCATAATACATCATGCGGAGATACTCGAGCCCTCAAAACACCGAGCGAAATATAAATACTCAAAACGATCAGTCGGGTCGTTACAATGACTTTTTCAACTTGTTACTTTATGAAACAGAGCAAAAATTGAAATCACGAAATGTCCCCAAATTAAAGACTATGTTGATCATCATTATTTTCTCTACCTTTATTAGAAGAGTTTCTCTATATACTTGAGATGGTCACTTACTTTCTCGTTAGAAGTGCGAAACTAACAGTATAAATGTTACGACAAAGTTTAGATACTTTCAAATAACTATCTTCAGGTCACTTCCATGTTTTCTTAGGAAATGTCGCATGAATATACTCAATGACAAGAAACACAACATTAACTTCACTAACTGTCATTGAAATTTAGTTTCAAGTTACAACATTGGTTTCTCGTCAATCCTCAAGAGTCATTGCTCATTGGGAGCATGTATAGTTTAGACAAATCCGAAATTTAAACTGAATTTTCAAAATTTTTGAATTTTTGAATTGAATTTTTAGATTACGGATTGGATCGTTTTGAAGCATACAACTATGACCAAAGAGGGCCTCACGATTGAACTCTTGGGCTTGCTTTTCTTTGGTTAGTTCTTACCAACTTTAGCAAATTCCGCTTTAATAAAATATAAGAGTGCGATAAAAAGCTGAAAATGAATCTTATTCAGTTTTATTTAAACTGAATCTCAACATTCGTAAGTATTGTTTAGTCCCGCACACCATTACATGTCCCAAAAAATAAAAGGGAAAGACATAACAGAAAATAAAGTAAACATGATGAACATGGAAATGAAGTCATTGACACTTTATTTTTAAAGAAAAATTCTTTATTATATTGGGGGATGGAGAAGGGGAAGGGGAATTTTACACTACTAATAAGGTTTAAATCCTCCACTTCAACCATGGATGGCAAGAAGCTCACTAAGTGAGCTAGTCATCAACCCCCAAAAATAAAATAAATAGAGTGAACTTGGAAACGATGTCTTTGTCAGTAGAAATAAAATATTTATTACATCGGGGGAGGAGGAGGAAAAGGGAAGGGGAATACTATGCTACTAATAGGGTTTAGACTCTCCACTTCAACTTGCCATCCGGCCAGCTAGCCCTCAACCCCCAGAGTCTTTATCACTGAATCAGTTATATTCCTAATTCTTTTTTCATGTTTTATGTTTTATTACATGTAGGGAGGAGGGGAAGAGAAAATGGGGCCGATATTACAAGGCGGGAATCAAACCCTCACCAACAAGGTGAAAGTTATCGGATAATCTAACATAATGATTCTAACTATGACAATTAGTTGTGAACATTAATACTCATATCCTTAAATGTCTTATTATTAGTGAAGATAAATTTTTTCATGTTCTGATACATGCATAGATTCGTAAGATTACCTGATTTTAGAGGTTGAGTAGTGAATCGTAAGAAATATTTGACAACTCAGTGATTCTCTAATTAATTCAAAATTTTAATAAAGCAAATTTTAGAATGCAACTGTCACGAATCGAAACTATAGGGTTGTGATCGGCGCTTAGTGCTGCTTCGATATGATCATAGTAGATTTAGGTCGGTTTCTAGAGGTTCATTTGAGCCATCGATTTTACCCAAGATATGTATTTATATGCCGAAGCGATACCGAACCGATACATGTTTTCTCAAAATATGTTTGTATATGTAGAAATAATTTAAAATGTATTCTTATTATTAATAAAATTATATTCATTCTAAACCCATTAATCGTAGATCTTGGATTCACGTATCTAAGTATGAAATGAGAATCAATGTTATTTCTGTATCCATGCTATTGTTATAATTTCTACTTAGCTACTTGATAATCATATCCGCAAACAAAAAATTCAAGAGATCATTCTCTTTCGAAATATCAACAGTTTTTACATGTAGAAACATATTAATAAAAGTCAGCATGTGATCACTAGTTGTATATAGAATCCCTTTTCAGGTACATAAAGGCTGTGGGACAATCACAAAAATATTGTTGGCTTGCCTAACAGCAGGGTTGGGCGCCATCATGGCCTATGGTGGGAATTGGATCGTGACAGCTTGTTATCAGAGCACTAGGTTCATATAGGTCTCACAAGTCCTGAACAGGTCTAACAGAGTATTGCGAATTAGTACTGAGACGTCTATACTTATCTTCAAGAGGCTATAGAGTATTAGAAAAGTCATCTTTCTTCATTTCCTTATCGTGAGACTTTATTTCGGCTAGAAGTCTATATCTTCAATTCCTTCCTACTCAATCATATGCGATGTCGAGCACTCGATATCAATTAGGCACTGAGAAGTTGTGGTGATTCTACAAAAGTGGTGCAAGATATTTTTCCCTGCGTTATGAGGGAGGATTACTATCTTCGCCTTCTTGAGGGGTGTCCAATTATTTCATCCCAGTGTTGGTGTTGCCCACAAGTTTAGGGCTTTATATATTGTATTGTGATGCTTCATGCGTTGATCTTCACGCGGTATTTGTGCAGAATAGTCGGGTGTTTACTTATGCGCCGCGACAATAAATGCTTCAGGAAGAGGATTATTTTGTTCATGATTTGGAGTTTGGTATTTTTTCCAATAGAGGAGAGACATTTGGGCTATGAATGTTCAAGCTTTGGCCAATGGATTTGCGGGATTGGGTATTTCATAGCTTAGTAGAGTTCTCGCTTGTATTTAAGGCTCATCGGTATGATTAGTGGTGGCAAAATAGTTAAAAGAAAATAGTTAACCACCCATATTATCCATTAAAATATGGATTGAATAATGAAATTTTTAAAAACGGGTCAAATATAGATAAGAACCATATTATCCATTTAGAAAATGGATAACCATTGGGTAACCAATGGATAACTAATAGGTTTAGCTTTTACATTTGTAAAGGCTCAAATTGGGGGTTCCTCAAGTTTGGGAGACTAGGAATTCTCCCAAAAGTGATCATATTCAAGAAGTCATAGATAATATGGTTACCCATATTATCCGCCGGTTAACCCATTTTTTATCCATATTAAATATGGATCGGGTTAGATAATTTATCCATTTTTTATTATCCATTTTTGACCCAAACCATATCTGATCCGACCCGCCCATTTGCCACTTCTAGGTATGATGGTCTCCATTTGCTTGTCCTTGGGGACACAGTGTTGCGAGGTAGTGCTTAAGCAACAGTCATTGGAGATGACGATGTGTTGCAACTTTAGAGTCAAATTTGTGTTTCCAATGTTGATGGTTCGAGGGATATGATCCTTTAGAAGGATCAATGTTTGTGGTACTCTATTCATCTATGTGCTATGAAGATGGAGTGTGATTTGAGGCAGTATTATTAGTGATGGATGATGAAAAAGGACATTGTTGGACATATCTCATGTTAATTGATTTATTAGCAGGTCAAGTATGAGCAATAGGGACCGAGTGGTTTTCTTCTAGAGAAGGCTATACCAGAGTGAAAGTACAAGCATATCATTATGGACTTTGTGGTAGGGTAGACACGGGCTTTGAAGAAGCTTGGTGCGATTTGGGTCATACAATGACTAATTTTCTGCATTTTCATTATGGTGATGAATTCTTGCATTTTAAGAGTTCGGAGGTAATGAGGGTGGTTTGCTTAAGATACTATGGGAATGCGAATGTTTGATTATCATATTGGTGTGCAATACAGTCTTTGAAGTGTAGATGGATCTTTCAGTTGTTCATTGGTGGAATGAAGTTCTTGCAGCTTGTGGACGGATGTAGATGCAGGATGATAAATTGGTTATGTAATAGTTGTACCAATGATGAGGTTAAAGAAAGGTATACTTATGAGGCTACACAGGTGGGCTATCTTCAATGAGAAGGTTAGAGGTTGTATAATATTTTATGATATTTCTATAAAACGTTTTACCTTCTGTCCAATGTGATGTATATGAGTGTGGATCGCTTGAAGAAGATGGAACAATTGTCGCGAGGTTGAGTATGCATTTGGGCTGATAATTTGGAATGTGTTATGGCTAGTGCAACATGAGCTTATGAGAAAACTTCGACTGAGTAATGGTGTGAGATTATGTTAGCTAGTAGGAGAAGTCATTTTAGGTCCTTGGGTTATGTGATAATGGATTAAAGTCGCATAGGGGGAGCCTACTATCGACGATTGGGTCACATAGTCATGTGTTAATATAGATTCTGGAATAAGGGACACCCGTGGATTAGTTATGACTTCGAGGATGATTCGAGCGAGGAATTGTTAGATGCGTGTTATATTTTGCATTAATGATATATGGAGGTTGTGAGATGGCTCAGATTTGATATTTCGTTGTGGATGTAGTGTTCTAGGGAAAGAGTTCACTCTGTTGCTTATTTTAGAGTATTCATGTGATAACAGAGCACTAGTTGTTCGTTATGTTTGGCTATGTAGTCGGGACTATGCCAGAGTGGGTGACTCTCGAGAATGGTTCTAGCGGGTTCGAGATCTAAGATATGGTATCCAAGGATTTCGGATTCGTGTATGACTAAGGATTGAGATTTGCAGCAGATTGTGAGGGAGACTTGGAGTATTTCGACATCATTATTGGTTCTGTGATGTAGTGTTAGAGAGATTGAAGAAATAGTTTCGGATTCACAGAAGGTCTCTTCAAAGTGGACATTTTGGTGTGAGGTACTATCAGATGTATTGAGAGGTTAATATGGCTTATGGATCTTAGGATGGCGCGGTTTCTTGTTGGGGTCACATGGGATAAGTCTTTATTGAGATCCATGGTTTGCTGGAAAGAGAAGTGTTATCTTGAAGGCAAGTTAAGAGGAAAACTGAAGAAGTTGGGTCAGTTTAGTTATGTTCAAACTGGTCCCGAAGAGTTTATGATGGTTTTGACCATGACTTGAAGTTGATGTCTTCTACGTGTATGGAAAGTGTTTTGTGTGCTGTGATTTTCTCATAAATTGAGTAAGTGGAGGATTTCTGGTCGATGGATTGTTTATCCTACTTGTGATACAAATTTGATAATGGTATTCTCGTATTTTCATATGATAGCATGATAGGTGCGGTGAGCCACGTGAGATTTGGGATTGTCAAAGTTGCAGTTCAGTTTTGGAAGGAAGGTCATGCGTTCTAGTGAGCGTGAGAGATTTAAGATGTTTAAGAGAATGCTAGTACTACAGGGATAACATGGTTGGCAAACATTGATGTTCAAGTATTTCTACTTGACGCGGAAGATTTTATGGGAGTGTTTCTCCTGAGGTGATCGTATATGCATGATGTATAAGTCATTTAAGTGGGAGAGCTAAAGGTCGGGTATGGAGATTCTGGTACTATTGAGGTTTAGAGACTACTTGATTATTCACACGCATATAGTGGTATTGTTTTGGCCTTGTGGTGATATGTGCGAGCAAGTTGGTTTTTGAGATGCTGATTTACTCATCACACCGTAGTTGTCTTTAACATTGTTCATAGCGCATTATGCTATCTGTCTCCCTAGAGTTATGTTGATGCACTTTGCGTGCTTATTGTTGATTCACATGTATTTTATGAGTATGAGGCTTATGCCTCGATAGGAATTCCCACGAGGATGTTATGGGATCAGGTTGCACGCCACAACGGTGATATGTTGGGTACGATTCCTTGTAATTATTTTGTGTATTTTCTTTTTCTTTGTGGGATGGATTCATAGCATATTATTTTGTTGTTATATCTATTACACGTTCCGGATAGTTCTCATACTTGGGTTACCTTACAATCATTAGTCATATTCGAGCTGTTACTTGTTTGGCACACATATCACGTTGTATGAGATTCTAGATGGTATTTGATGTGGCATGTCGGTCGAGCAACTTATACTGTGTAAGACAAGGTTATTGGATTAATTTTATCAAATTTAGATAAGGTATGTTTGGAATAAGGCTACCATTAGTTAGTTCAGAATTTGGTAATGGTTCTTGTTGGGCGAGATAACTCCATTACTTATGATTTTGATTGGTGGTTATGAGTTTCTACATGTTTCTTTCATTACTAGCAGTTTTATGAAGGCTTGGCACATGGTTTTATGTAACACGAGGTAAGTGTTTTGTACCGGATTTGGTAATGGGAAGTTATTGCTCGCAGAAGATATGGTATGGGCATATAAGTTATAGGGCGCAATGTGGCTATATTTTGTGAGTGCATTTATGAGTTGATGCAACTTGTGGAAATTGATATAGAGTATACATACCATAATCTTATCTTATAGGAAATTCTGAATGTTGGAACTTGGTTCTATGACTTATAGGCTAAGGTTGGAGAGAGAATCTTCAGTCAAGATTGTGTTAACGGACTTGTATGGACTTAGGTGGTAATGATGAGTGTATGAGTGGCTTATACAGTTATTTGACAGCTTTGGAACAACTCTTCGTATGTTTGAGGATGAACATATATTTAAGTGGGGGATAATGTAATAACCCCGCAAGTCGTTTTTCAGTCTAGCATTCTGTTTGGTGGTTTGAGAATTAGAGTGGCTTCGTATTGATGCAGTATAACTTGCGTGTTTGGTCAGTTTACTATTTGAGAGGTTCGAGATTGTTATGGAAGAATAATTCTCAATTTGGAAGCTTTAAATTGGAAGAGTAGACCAAGGTTTGACTTTTTAGTAAACGATCTCGTAATCAAGATTTGAAGGTTCAAGCAGGATTGTATGGTGATTTTAGGCTTTAGCATATGTTCGGGCCGAGTTTTGGGTGGTCCGAGAGCGAATCGGCACTTACTGTCAGAAGTTTGTAATTTCAAGGTTTGGAGAGTTCATAGGTTTGATCGAGAGTTAACTTTGTTGTTATCATACTTAGGTTGGTGCTCCGCGACCTTGGATAGGTTCATTTAGTTGATCAAAACTTGTATGTGAGTTTGGTCGTAATCCGAAATGTCTAAGTATTATTCAGATGCGTTCAACCAAGTTTGAAGGTTTGAAAGTTAAGAAAATGATTTGATCTTTGATTCTTGATGTTGATATTATTTGTGGTGTTTTGAGCCTTCAGATAAATTTAGATAATGTATTTGGACTTGTTGTTATGATTTGACAGGGTCCCGAGGGGCTCAAGTGCAATTCAGCATGGTTTTGGACTAGTTCTATATGTTGTGGAGCAACTAAGTTACTGGTCTGTCGCAGTGCTTCGCGATCACAGAGCTAGTCTTGCAATCTCGGAGAAAAATTTAGGAACTGGGATCATTATCCTTTTTTTCATAGCAGAGGGTCGCGTTCACGTAGTGTGTTTTGAAACTGGGGCTATGTGCTTTGCGTTTGCGTGTTCTTGTTCGCGTTCGTGTACTGTTGGCAGAATGTTCTGTGTTCACGTGGCATTGATGGCATTCACATAAAGGTTGAGCGTGGCTAGGTGTTTAGTCACCGCGTTTATGATTTTGTGAGAACAGCAGGCCTTCGCGATCGGATGGTCCTTTCGCGATCACATAGAGTATTTACTTGGTGGTAGACTTTTGTGCTTTGTGATCACGGAGCAGTGTTTCGCAATCTCTACGGGTAATCCCTGGGCAGAATATATGATTTGAATTTTGGGATTTAATTCATTTTATCGCATTCTCTCATGGAAAGGCGATTTCGGGTGATTCTTGAAGACCAGTTTAATCATATATCATAAGGTAAGTGACTCCAACTTGTTGTGAGCTAAAGGCATGGATTATATATGGAATTTGACATGGAGATTGGTAGAATTTGATGGTTATTTTGGGATATTTTATGTTGGAAACCTAAAATTTGGTAAAAGAGAATTTGACCACGAAATTGGACATCGGTAGAGAATAAATTATATATTTGAGTTTGTGTTGCTATGGGTAACATTTATTTTCAAGAATTTTTGGAATCCCAGCGCTTGACCCTGTGGTTGACTTTTTTTGACGTTTTGTGCGGAGTTGGGAATGGCTTCTAATTGTTAAATTATGAGTTCTTGAGTAAATTTTGATTGGTTTGAATATGTTTTGGCTAGGTTTGGATTATTCGGTATTGGTTTGAGGTGCTAGAGTGGTGTTGTAGTCGGTATCGAATTTTGAAGCGAGGTAAGTCTCTTGCCTAACTTGTAAGAGAGAACTTATCCTCGTAGGTGTTCTATTTGATATATGTATGCTATGTGTTATGGGAGCTTCATACGTACGAGGTGACAAGCGTCTATGCGTATGCTAGATTTTGAGACGTTCGGCTAGACTTAGATTTATACCATTATTTAATTGTAATACTTAAGTTAATCTTGTCTGTTTAAATGCTTTAATTTATGTTTTAGCCTGCGACTAGACTTTCGTAGATTACCAAGATTTGATACTCTAGAGACTTGGCACACTAGTTGATTAGTTGGGGAAATGATACATTCTCTTATAGATTTACTCTCGTGTCGTACTTATCTGTTCGGAAATTTCATCATTCCTTAAATTGTATATATATTTGCGAGTTAGGCTAGTGACACATCGAAAGTCATAATACTCTTATGAGATCGGGCCCTTTGCCTCGCTAGGATTATGCAACACCATCAGGTCTTTCACCTTGGATGGATTATGTAACAGTAATCTTATAGGAACGACTCGTTTGCCTCGACAGGATATTGTAAAACCACTCTTATGGGATTGGGTCGTTGACCATGGCAGGATATTATAAAACCACTATTATGGGATCTAGCCATTCGTCTCGACAAGATTATGTAACATCATTCTTATGGGATAGGGCCGTTCACCTCTACATGATTACTTCACACTGCTCTTATGGGATCGGGTTGTTCGCCTCGACATGATATTGTAAAACCACTCTTATGGATCGGGTCGATTGCCTCAATAGGATACTTTAAACCCATTCTTATGGTATCAGGCCATTTTCATTGGCAAAATCGTTCGGAGTATTTTGATAAGGAGTAAGTGCATAATTGATTGTCTTGACTCAGATTTGGCATTTGCACCTAATATTGGTGACAGATATTCCATTCGAGACAATAATTTGTATTTGACGATTTCGTATTTATCCTTCTATTGAGAAGCATGTTATACATATTTATATGTTTCGTTGCTACTTGCCATGCCTCATACTTGTATATCTTCTAATGTAATTTGATTATTGGACCACTAGTAAGTGTTGATGTCGGTGCGTGCAGCTGCGCATCCAGTTGTCTCGTGCGCGGTAGCGCTCTTGTGGTAGTGCCACTGCCCTTGATATGTGTTCAGGTGCACGGTTGGGCCTTCAGCTGCATGGAAGCGCACCTGGAAGGTAATTTTACAAGCCCTACCTCGTCCCCCACACCCCAAAACATGAAACGTTTCTCTAAAAAGGGAAGCTCTCAAGAACCTAACTTCCTCCAAGGTCCGTCCATCATCTAAGGTAAGTTCTAATGATGATTCCAACTTAATTTCAATTCTCAAACACCTTATTAACATATGTAAACCCATCAAATTATTAGATATTTGATTGATACACCATTGTTGAAAAAAGAAACCGTAGAACTCGAATTCAAGAGGATTGAACTTCAAAAAGATAATGCTTCTACTCCCTAATTATTTGTAGTTGTGAATTGATGAGTTCTTGGGATAATAGTAAGTGGGTTTGATAAAGAGAATCATATGAACTATGCTAGGGTTCTGGGTTGTTGACTAATAATTGTTGTAATCATTGTAGTGATGAGAAATTATATTAGTTACATCTATTTGGAATTGTAGAATCACCTAAAAGTAATATAATGAGAATTGGGTGAAGAAAACACCATTAATAAGGGCTATGAGGATTTATACCCATAAGTATTTGATACAATTCCTAAGTGACTAAAGCATGACCATTAGGGATAATATTGGTTCCTCTTAATATGTATTGTGAAAAATTAACGTTAAAAGAGGCAACAAACATTGTGATACATTTAAAATGCCATAGTCAAGGTATGTGAGGCAAACTCTCTATGTTTGAGAATTTTAATAATTTTTCCTACACTACGTTTATTTTAAATCATTACTAATTGCCTCAAAAATATAGTTAAGCTTAGTTCCTTGAAGAGTTGCAGAACTTCCATTCTCTAGCTTCGTGATTAGTTCGCGACTTTCTTTCTGAATGTCGTAAGCTCAGTGCTAATCAATATAGACTTGTGTTTGATGCCCATGAGTCTCGATCTAGATTACTCAGCATGTCATAAATAGTTAACGCTTCAGTTCTCATAATCAATTCATGAATACATGTCTCAGTCTAGTTCTATGCAGCATTCCAGTATCATGTAACTCAGTATGGTTCAATATTTTAGTATCATGTATTGCAGTATGATTCTCAGTTCCTGATTTTAAATCGCCGAATGTTGAACCCCTGTACTTGGGCCTGAGGTCGCAGTTTATGCTTTATGCATCTTTGGGCATGAGGCTGTAGTTATGTATGCGTATACTTGGGTTCGAGGCCGCATATATATAT
>AWOL01S0041826.1:329393-340864 GCA_000715115.1 Nicotiana otophora | reverse complement strand
GTGTGTATGTGTTGGCCTGATGCCGTAATTTATTTATTTATATAAACAGGTGGTTCATCATTCAGAAGAGGGAGTATTTATATCCTTACTTCCTTGTTCAGTTATCAGCATAGTTTCAGTTTAAGTATTTATAGTTCTTTCTTTTAGTTGTTTTACATACCAATGCAATTCAAATGTACTGACGACCCTTTTGCCCGGGGCCTACATCTCACAATGCAAGTAACTATTTATAGATTGACGATTCAGAGCGCTAGGATTCTCGTACCAACTATTTGGTGATCCCCAATTCTTTCGAGGAATTATCATTACTGTACATTCTTTCAATATTTGCAGACAGTCAGGTTTTTCAGTACTTCTTTAGAGGCTTCATAGACTAGAGTAACAATTAGACAGAGTCACAAGCTTTTCATGTTAATTAAATGTTGGCTACACATATGTTTCAAACTTGTATTAGTGTTTGCGCATTTTGATTCATATCATTCAGACTTTCAGTATATCAGCATGTATTACTTTATCTTCTGCATTCAGTATGTTATGATATCACATGTTGGTTTAGTCCGTCAGTTGATTTCCTCGGTCTTATGTAGTCAGCCACCGGGTTCCGTGTTACATCCAAGCTCAGGGTCGGGGCGTGATATTTTGACCATGTGGGCTCGCGTTGACTTTTGATGATTTGATTAAAGATTGAAGCTTTATTGTTCGGAATTGATTCGTATAACTTTGTTTGACGCTATTGAATTGTATTTGACTAGACTCGAAACGTTTGGAATTGCATTTGAAAGGAAAATGTGGTTGTTATTGATTAAAGCTTGCTAGGTGGAGGTCAATCACTTATATATCCCTGTATGATGAATTCTCCCCATCATCGATCTATTTTCTACCCGTTACCTGATTTAGGAGCCACTGTATATGCGAGGTGACAAACTTATATGCATAGCTAGGTTATGACCATATCCGTAAATGTTTGGCTTATGATTATGCATTGTTCATGACATACGTGAACTTATTGTTCATGATTCATTTATTTCATAACTATGTGATGACTCCTAATTGTGGCTTAGTAGCATGTGTAGGGATATGACTGGTTGAATTAGGCTTAAATGATTATTTTTCCTTATTGAGCTTCTTTGTCGAGTCGTAGTCATATACTTATCTTATTGATTCATGATCTAGTGGTTAAATGGTTTATTTTATTC
Organism: Nicotiana otophora; assembly: GCA_000715115.1. Lineage (NCBI taxonomy): Eukaryota > Viridiplantae > Streptophyta > Magnoliopsida > Solanales > Solanaceae > Nicotiana > Nicotiana otophora. Next base: position 339,668 of record AWOL01S0041826.1, on the reverse strand, counting down.
ATGGTAAATATTATGATAAGACGTTGAACAATGTAATTGCTTATTGAATTGTTGAGCTGAATTGAGTTACATGATTAACCATGTCCATCTTTCAGCCATATGTTCTTCTTTCCGCATTTATACTATTATGATCCGGTGCCTTTAATTATGGCCTCATACATGTTTTTATGTGTTGGAGAGTTGAATATTGTGAAAAGATGCGAGTTTTGGCACCATGAATATTATGAGAGGATATTAATTATTAATGATATTGTTTGTGGATCATGTTGCACGTTGCAACGACATTATGCATGGATCGGGTGGCATGCTGCCACGGGTATATCTGTGGATCGGGTGGCACGTCCCTACGAAAAACGTTTGCGGATCGGGTTTCACGCCATAACGTTATTGTATTTATTAGTGTATCGGGTTGCACGGTACAATAGCGCTTAGATTGATACTGTCCCTCCGGAGTCGGGTGATTACCTAGGTTACCCTGTGCCCTTTGAGCACAAGCACTGAGATTAGACACACACACATATATATATATATATATGCAAGGCCCCGTAAAAGTTTACCTAAAACTCGGGGTTTCATGGTGCCGAAGTAGGCTTATGTGTTGACGATTGTAGGGACCGCAGTTCGGACTTTTTGGGTTGAACAGTGCGTTGGGGAGTTGAAGAAAGTTTTTGGAAGTGCATGGTATTTTTGCGGTCCATTCTGCGGTCACAGATCTGATGTGCGGACCGCATATGTGCCGCAGACCAAAGCAGAAATTTAGGCAAAGTATTTGTACCATTATGCAGTCCATTATATTGCTGCATAACCCCTCGCAGATCCAGCATAACAACATTCTGGAGGAGAGTTCTGAGGCGCATTATGCGACCGCAGACCAGTCGCAGAGTGAGGCAGGGTGGCCAGTTCTGGAGGGCCATTATGCTGTCCATTTTGCAGACCGCAGAAGCGTTATGCAGTCGCATATGCGACCGCAGATCTGTGTTGGGGCTTAATTTTTCTAAATTTTTTTACCCAGCCCTATTTTGATTAAAAGCCCTTGGGGCTCATTTTGAAGGCAGAAATCTGATATTTTAGAGTGAAGTGGTAGTGTTCTAGAGAGAGAGGAGGAAATCCTAAGCTAATTGATCATCAATCCTTTCTCAAGACTTGGAGAATTCACAAGAAAAACTCACAAGGTCTTCATCCAAGAGGTAAGGTTCTAACCCTTGCCTTTAATTTCGAGTTTAGGTAGAAGATGGGTAATTAGGAGTATGATTTTTGGGTATGAGGGTTGTATTTATGCATGCATGTAACTATGAGGATGGTGGGGAGGTAATTGAACTAGTATGAGTAAACTCTTGGTATTGGATTAGTTATGGAGTGAAGGAAATCTTGTGAAAGAACCTTGTAATAAAATTCGCACACCTACAACAACAACAACAACCCAGTATAATCCCACTAGTGGGGTCTGGGGAGGGTAGTGTGTACGCAGACCTTACCCCTACCCTAGGGTAGAGAGGCTGTTTCCAATAGACCCTCGGCATCCTTCCCTCCAAGAACTTCCCACCTTGCTCTTGGGGTGACTCGAACTCACAACCTCTTGGTTGGAAGTGGAGGGTGCTTACCATCAGAGCAACCCACCTTGTCTCAAATTCGCACACCTAGTGTTTGATAAAATGCTCAAATGAGCTGAAACTATGAATATCTTCCTAATTTGTGTTCAATTTTGCTATGTATCTAAATAGATTGAAATTGCTAGAATTTTCGAAAAGGTGTAGTGAATTAAGGAAATCTCAAAGCGAGGTATGAAGGTTAAACTCTTCTTCTAGTATCAGAACTCCCGAATCATTGTAAAGTACTATCATGTGTGGTCGAACTTGAAACGCTATTGATGTGGGGTATTCAAACTAGTAAAATTGATTCCCGATTAGCATAATATGTTAGGACCCTTATGAGTTAATGATTCTTTATTTTGACTTAATTATGGTTTACCCCTTTGGGGAAGAAGATCTTGTTTCAAATCAATGTGATTAAACACTTATTTCTCATATGATGAAACCTTATGAACCTACTCTTGTTAAGGCCGAATGTGCCAAACGGTTGATTTAAAAGGGAACTCTTTTGTACAAACTATTATTGTTTTGGGAATCCAAAAGGTGGCATTGTGAATACATCTCCACCCGCATACATTGGGGTGAGGCGGCGAGGCCGCTTTATATAGAGTTGTAGTATTGTGATCACACCTCCACCCGCATACATCAGGGTGAGGCGGCATGGATGCTTATTGTAGAGTTTGTGGCATTGTGAATACACCTCCACCTGCATACATTAGGGTGAGGCGGCTGGGCCGCTTTGTGTAGAATTTCTGGTACTGTGATTTCACCTCCAACCGCATACGTTGGGGTGAGGCGGCAGGGCCGCTTTGTGTAAAGGTAGTTGTAGAGGATCCCCGACTTATTATTTATAAATGTTATTGAAAGATCTTAATAAATTTGCTATGACTTTAACGACTAACTAAGCCTTTTATTGTTAACATGACTCCTGGCATTCATGTTGTATTTCCAGTTCCTTGTATAGGTGTTTGGTTTTCATACTAGTACTATTCGACATGTACTAACATCCCTTTTGCTGGGGGCGCTGCATCTTTAATAGATGCAGGTGGTTCCATAACTGGTGGCATTGACCAGTGATAGTAGCACACCCTTTCCTCAGCTGACATGGTGAGCCCCACTTAATTTCAGGGTCCTGTATCTCTTGTTCCATGTATATAGTGTTTTGAGGTATAGCCGGGGCCTTGTTGCCGGCACTGTCGTAGCACTCTTTTGTTTCTGTTAGAGGCTCCGAGACATATTGTGGCTTGTATCCTGTTTTGGGAAGGTTGAACTAAACTTGTTGTAATTGTATTATCTGTCCCACTTTAACAACGAATATTATCATGTGAAATGGTATTATTCACATGACCTCTTAATGTTTAGTTAATGATATGAAGGTATCTTCTCTTTATTCATTGGCGAGTTGGGTAGAAGGTATTGTACAAGCTTGTTCGGCCGGGGTATCTCGGTTGAGCACCGGTCGCGCTTCCTGAGGTCAGGGCATGGCAAACTTGGTATCAGAGCTTAAGGTTTTAAAGTGTCCTAGGATGTCTCTGAGCCATGTCTAGTAGAGTCCTTCTTATCGGTGTGTTGTCGACCACATCTATAATTAGGAGGCTACATGGGCACTTAGGAATAATACCCTTCTTTGATGTTCTCGATCGTGCGATAACACTGATTGTAAGATTGCTCCTCCTTTACCTCGTGCTTTACTCTATCTTTGAGTACATGGTGCCTAGAAAGAAGCTAAGAACTGGCCAAGGAGCCAATGTCACCCCAGGAGTGGCAGTTGATTCGATATTTGATGATGCAGGTGAGCACCCGAGGGGTGAGGATATTTCCCCAATTATTACACCGCCTGAATCTACTATTCCTGCTCAGAATGCACCAGTTCCTACACCTATTGAGGGTGCAATGGTCCGTCCAACTGATATTCCAGTTCTACCCCCAACTTACGGTCCCGATGTTTCTGATGGGGATCTTAGGGGAGCCACTCAGATGTTGGCTTAGATAGTGGCCTCCCAGACCCAAAGATCAAGTGTTGCACCTACTTCTTCTAGTCAGCTAGGGGATTCCGCTTGTTCCAGGGTGAACAGGTTTCTCCAGTTGGATCTTCCAGTGTTCAAAAGTACTGATCTTGAGGAGGACCCCCAGGACTTCATTGATGAGATGCACAAAACTCTCCGAGTTATGTGTGCTACTGCGATAGAGGGAGTGGAGTTGGCCTCCTACCGCCTGAAAGGGGTGGCCTATTCTTGGTTTGAGATATGGGAGGAGTCCCGTGAGGAGGGGAGCCCTTTGGCAAGGTGGAGTGAGTTCACCAATGCTTTTATGGATCATTTCTTGCCTGCCGAGACTAAGGTGGCCCATGCCGCTAATTTTGGAAGTCTAAAATAGTGTAGCATGAATGTGTGGGAGTACCATATGGAGTTCGTGCGATTGTCCAAGTATGCTATTCACATGTTTCCTACTATGGAGGCTAGAGTGCACCGGTTTGTGTAGGGCCTTAGCCCCTTGGTTATTAATGAGGCCGCTATAGCTGCCTTGAATTATGATATGAACTATGGGAAGATGGTGGCATTTGCTCAAGCTACAGAGGATCGTAAACTGAAAAATAGAAGGGAGCGTGAGGGTAGCAGCAAGGCCTGGACCGTGGGCAACTTGGGTGGTTCTTCTGGTTGCGGTAGGTCTGCATTTATGGAAAGGTCATCAGGGCCATCTCAGTCATTCGCTCAGTCTTCGATGAGTGCACCACCATCTAGGCCCAGTCAGGGCAACAGGAGACCCCACCAGCAGGGTCGGCCTGGAGGGAGATTCCAGCAGAAGCGGATTCCCCATGCCCTATGTCTGGGAGGATGTACTTTTGGGTCTGCTTCATGGACCTACCTATATGCTACGGGTGCGGTATGGGGGGTCTCATTTAGAGGGATTACCGCTCATCCCGTCGGATCATAGGCAGAGGTGCGGTGCGGCCTACTAGTTCTGCATCTACTACATCCACAACACCTCCTCCAACTCGAGGCTCCCCAGCACCGACAGGGCGTGGTGCAGCTAGGGGTGGTGCACAGAGTTCGGGAGGACCCAATATATTTTATGTTGTCCGGAGGCGTCGGGATTCAGAGACTTCTCCAGATGTTGTCACAGGTATATTGACTGTCCAATCCCATGATGTATATGCTCTTATTGATCCCGATTCCACTTTGTCATATGTCACTCCTTATGTTGCTATGGCATTTGGGATAGAACCTGAACAGCTTCATGAGCCATTCTCTATATCTATTCCGGTTGGTGAGTCTATTGTAGCAGTGCGGGTTTATAGGGATTATGTTGTCACGGTGCATGGTCGGGACACCCTGGCCGATCTCATTGAATTGGGGATTGTTGATTTTGATGTAATAATGGGGATGGACTGGCTTATTCATGTTTTTCTAAGCTTGATTGTCGAACCAGGACCGTTAGGTTTGAATTGAGTCAGTGATTGAATGGAAGAGGGATGATGTGGTACCGAAGGGCAGGTTTATTTCTTACCTTAAGGCCACGAAGATGATTAACAAAGGGTGTATCTACCATTTAGTCCGGGTTACGGACACCGATGCTGAGGAACCTACACTTGAGTCCGTGCCTGTTGTGAATGAATTTCCGAAGGTCTTTCCGGATAAGCTCCTTGGGATCCTACTAGACAGGGAGATTGATTTATGGATTGATGTGATGCTGGGCACACAACCTATATCTATTCAACCCCACAGAATGGCACTAACAGAATTGAAGGAGCTAAAAGGACAATTAAAGGATTTGTTAGAGAAGGGTTTTATCCGGACAAGTGTGTCGCCTTGAGGCAATCGGTCCTCTTTGTGAGAAAGAAAAATGGGTCATTAAGGATGAGTATTGATTATAAGCAGCTCAACAAGGTCACGTTCAAGAATAAGTACCCACTGCCAAGGATAAATGATTTGTTTGACCAGTTGCAAGGTGCTAAGTAATTCTCCAATAATGATTTACGATCCGGGTATCACCAATTGATGATCAGGGAGCAAGATATTTCGAAAACCGCTTTCAGAACCCGGTATGGGCACTTTGAATTTCTAATAATGTCTTTTGGGCTAAGAAATGCCCCGATAGATTTCATGGATCTTATAAACCAAGTTTTCAAGCCGCCCCTCCACTCTTTTGTGATAGTGTTCATTGACGATATTCTGGTATATTCGCGAAGTCGAGAGGACCATGCCGATCACCTCAGGGCAGTTCTACAAACTTTATATCAGCATAAGTTGTATACGAAGTTTTTGAAATGTGAATTTTGGCTCGAATCTGTCACGTTCTTGGGTCATGTCGTCTCTAAAGAAGTAATTGAGGTTTATCCTCAGAGGATTGCACCTATGAAGAATTGTCCTAGACCTATAACTCCAACTGAGATACGCAGTTTCTTGGGCTTAGCTGGATATTACACGAAGTTTATGGAGGGGTTCTCTACTCTTGCCTCTCCATTGACTAAATTGACGTAGAAGGCGTCTAAGTTCCAATGGTAAGATGCTTGTGAAATAAACTTCCAGGAGTTGAAATCAAGATTGACTATTGCATCAGTATTGACCCTACCAAAGGGTACAAAGGGGCTTGTTGTATATTATGATGCTTCAAGAATCAAACTTGGGTGTGTGTTAATGCAACATGGTAAGGTGATAGCTTATGTTTCTAGGCAACTCAAGAATCATGAATAGAACTATCCAACACATAACTTAGACCTTGCAGTGGTTGTATTTGCATTGAAAATTTGGCGTCATTATTTCTATGGGGTCCATGTGGATATATTCACGGACGATAAGAGCCTTCAATAATTTTCAAAAAGAAGGAATTGAATCTAAGGCAGAGAAGATGGTTTGAGTTACTCAAGGATTACGACATTGATATTCTATATCATCCGGGGAAGGCTAATGTTGTGGCGAGTGCTCTTAGCTGGAAATCTATAGGTAGTTTGGCTCATTTTGAGAAATATCAAAGGCCGTTGGCCATGGAGGTTCATCGGGTGGCTATTTTGGGAATTCGTCTTGCGGACTCTAGTGAAGGAGGGGTGATTGTGCAAAATATGGCTGAATCGTCGCTTGTGGTAGAAGTCAAGGAGAAACAATAAAACGATCCATTGTTGGTACAATGGAAGGAGGGGATTCATAAACATAAGACCATTGCGTTTTCTCTTGGCATGGATGATGGTACACTAAGGTACCAAGGGCGACTATGTGTTCCAACTGTAGATGGTCTTAGGGAAAGAATAATGACCGATGCTCACACTTTTATGAATTCCATGCACCCGAGCTCTACAAAGATGTACCATGATCTTAAAGAAGTCTACTAGTGGAATGATATGAAGAGGAATGTAGCAGACTTTGTGGTAAGATTTCTAAATTGTCAGCAAGTGAAGTCCGAACACCAAAGGACGGTTGGGTTGGCACAGAACATAGAAATCCCAATGTGAAAGTGGGAGATGATCAATATGGGCTTTGTGGTGGGACTACCTCGCACGCCTCGCAAGTTCGATTCGATTTGGGTAATTGTGGACCGACTCACAAAATCAGCACACTTCTTACCTATTAAGGCTACCGACACAGCAGAACAGTATGCTCAGTTGTATATTAAGGAAATTGTCAGGTTACATGGCACTCTACTTTCTATTATCTCTTATTGGGGGGGGGGGGGGCACAATTCACAACTAACTTTTGGAAGGCATTTCAGCAAGGGTTGGGTACTCAGGTAAATCTTAGTATAGCTTTCCATCCACAGACCGACGGGCAAGCAGAGCATACTATTGAGACACTCGAGGATATGTTGCGAGATTGTGTTCTTGACTTTCGGGGTAGCTGGGATGATCATTTGACACTCATAGAATTTTCCTATAACAACAATTGTCATGCTAGTATCCAAATGACATCGTTCGAGGCTTTATATGCTAGGAGGTGTAGATCTCCCATTGGATGGTTTGAGATTGGGGAGGTAGAATTAATATGGCTGGACCTCGTGGATCAGGCTATGGAGAAGGTTAAGATCATTACGGAATGGTTGAAAACTGCTTAAAGTCGTCAAAAGTTGTATTCAGATGTGCGTCGTAGGGATTTGGAATTCAAGAAGATGATTTGGTATTCTTGAAGGTTTTCCCTATGAAGGGCGTAATGCAGTTTGGATGTGTCGCGTGCCCGATGCACATGTTTTGTCCTTGTGTGTCCATAACTCAAAATAGGTGACCTAACGGCCAATAGAGAACGAGAGCAGAGGCAGGTATTCTCAAAAAAGAAAGAAACAAAAACAGGCAGGGAGGTAGCTAGATCAAAGACTGTCGTAAGTTGCATCTTGAGTATTAAGAATTGGAAATTGAGTCCGAGGTATGTCGGACTGTACAAAATTATTTAGAGGATTGGTCAGGTGGCTTACAAGCTAGAACTACCTCCTAAGATGTCTTTAGTGCACCCAGTATTTCATGTTTCCATGTTGAAGAAGGAAGTTGGAGATCCGTCACTTATTGTTCCGGTTGAGACTATTGAGGTTAATGAAGAATTGACTTATGAAGAAATTCCAGTTTCCATTCTTGATAGGCAAGTTCGAAAGTTAAGGAATAAAGAGATTTCCTCCGTGAAAGTACTATGGCGGAACCAACATGTTGAAGAGGCCACCTGGGAGGCCGAGGAAGAAATGAAGAATAAATACCCTCATTTGTTTGAATAACCATGTATTTATAAAGTTGTGTTCTATATTAATATTAAGAGTTTACCTTCTATGAATTATGTATCATTTGTACAGTTGATGTTAAGGGTGTTCCCTTTTGGTGATATACTACTTATAAGGCCACGATTTTCATTATTTTTATGTTATGTTATGTCATTGGTTCATGTATATGTTATTAGGGTTGGTTTCTGGGATTCTCTAACAGGTGGATAAGCCCAGTTACAAGGGAAACTCTGGCGAAAAGTTTGGAAATTTGGGGAGTTAGTCAAAAGTTTGGAAGTGTTTGTGTGTGTTATAGCAGCTGAGTCAGGTTGGTTTCTAATGGCAGATTTTGGCCCTCATTCGAGGACGAGTGATCTTAAGTGGGGAAGGATGTAAGGCCCCGTAAAAGTTTACTTAAAACCCGGGGTTTCGTGGTGTTGAAGTAGGCTTATATGTTGACGATTGTAGGGATTCTACGGAGTTGGGGATCCATTATGCGGTTGCAAAACTGATCTACAGACCGCATATGTGCCGCAAATCGAAGCAGAAATTTGGGCAAAAGTTTTGGACCATTATGCGGACGCATAATCATTTTACAGGCCGCATAACCCCTCGCAGATCCAGCACAAATAAATTCCTGAGGAGAGTTCTGGGGTGTATTATACGACCGCAGAATAGGTTTGCAGACCGCATGCCAGTCGCAGAGTGAGGCAGGGGTGCCCAGTTTCGGAGGGCCATTATGCAGTCGCATATGCGACTACAGATCTGTGTCGGGGATTTTTCTAATTTTTTTTACCCGACCCTATTTTGATTAAAAGCCCTTGGGGCTCATTTTGAAGGCAAAAATCTATTTTTTTAGAGTGAAGTGAGAGTGTTCTAGAGAGAGAACCTAATCTCGTCTGAAATCAATGTGATTGAATACTTATTTCTCATATGATGAAACCTTATGAACCTAATCTTGCTAAGGCCAAAGGTGCCAAATGGTTGATTTAAAAAGGAACTCTTTTGTACAAACTATTATTGTTTTGGTAATCCAAAATGTGGAATTGTGAATACACCTCCACCCGCATACATTGGGGTGAGGCGGCGGGGTCACTTTGTGTACAGTTATGGTATTGTGAATACACCTCCACCTGAATACATTAGGGTGAGGCGGCAGCACCGCTTTGTGTAGAGTCTGTGTCATTATGAATACACCTCCACCCGCATACATTGGGGTGAGGCGGCAGGGCCACTTTGTGTAGAATTTCTGGTATTGTGATTGCACCTCCACCCGCATATGTTGGGGGTGAGGCGGCATGACCTCTTTGTGTAAAGGTAGTTGTAGAGGATCCCCGACTTATGAATTTATAAATGTTATTGAAAGCTCTTAATAAATTTGCTATGGCCTTAACGGCTAACTAATCCTTTTATTGTTACTATGATTCATCACATTCATGTTGTATTTCCATGTCCTTGCATATGTGTTTGGTTTTTGTACTAGTACTATTCGACATGTACTAACTTCCCTTTTCCCGGGGGCGCTGCATCTTTAATGGATGTAGGTGGTATTGATCAGTTATAGCATCACACCCTCTCTTCAACTCACTTGGTGAGCCCCACTTCATTCTGGGGTCCTGTATCTCTTATTCCATATACATAGTGTTTTGAGGTATAGCCGGGGCCTTATTGTCGGTACTGTCGTAGCACTCTTTTATTTCTATTAGAGGCTGTATAGACATAGTGTGGATTGTATCCTGTTTTGGGAAGGTTGAACTAAACTTGTTGTAATTGTATTATCTGTCCCACTTTAACTACGAATATATAGTGTACTGTTTTGGTGACTTGTTAATGATGAAACTAATGGAAGTGAACTAGTGTTATTCACCTTGCCTCTTAATGTTTAATTAATGATAAGAAGGTATCTTCTCTTTATTCATGGGCGAGTTGGGTAGAAGGTATTGTATAGGCTTGCTCGGCCAGGGTATCCCGGTTGAGTGCCGGTCGTGCTCCTCGAGGTCGGGACGTGATATATATA